>RJWH01001330.1:180114-398876 GCA_004363575.1 Solenodon paradoxus | reverse complement strand
AGGGAGGGAGGGAAGGGGGAGGGAAGAGGGATGAAGGGAGAAAGGAGGAAGGAGGGAGGGAGGAAGAAGAAAGGAGGGAGGCAGGGAGGGAGGGAGGGAAGAAGGAAGGAAAGAAAAGCCACAAAGCTGGACTCCAGGGGGCCATCTGGAACAGTTCTTGCTCCCAGGCAACCAGAAAGTGCCCTGGCCAGAGACTGGCCCCTCCAAGTGTGTTGCTCCCCAGAAAAGGGCAAATTTTTCACTGTGTGTGCAGGAACCTGGACAAACAGAAACCCATTTGCAAGGTGGCATTTCCATGGCAGGTCAGGGATCTGCTGGGAATGCCCAGGGCGGACACCCTCTCCCCCAGCATCCAAACCCCCAGCCTTCTGTACAGAGAAGCAGGAACTAGCCCTCTTGCCCTGCTTCCCAGTGCACACGGGTCCTCCTAGAGCACGGTCTCAAGGGGGGTGATTGTGTGTCCCAGGGGGCACTTGGCCTGGCGATCAGGCTGCGTCAGCAGAGGGCAGGATGCTATTGGCATCTGGCGGGTAGAGGCCGGGGGCACACTAGGCCCTGGGGCGCACAGAACGCCCCACAGCGAAGAGCCTGATCAATGCGCTTTGGCACCCAGGCTGAGAAACCGGGTCCGGAGCCTTGTCTGTCACCAGCATCTCAGTGCTGCCACCGCGACAGCAGTCCCGGGAAACATTGCCAAGAGATTTGAGGCAAAGTGCAAAGCAGAGCAGGAGATTCCTTTACTAGCCACCTCGCACCCCCGGCTGCACACCTGACTCCAAAGCCCAAGCCAGTGCGAATGCCCTTGCCCACAGGGGAAGGCAGGATAGAGGGGCCACCAGCACTGGCCGTGCCCACCTGTTCCCAGCCAAGTGAGCTCCCGATGGAATTAAGATGGTTACAACCCCTCTGGCCCCCCTGCCTTCTGTATTCACATGGACTTCAACCTGCAAACTCCAATTCGCTCTGAGACCCCTGAGTGGACCCTGAGATCCATGCCCTCTGGCACGAGTCAGAAAGGACTAACACAGGAGTATCAACCCTGACGTTGAAAAACGATGCCTGGGGACAGCCCGTCCAACCAAGAAGCACACTGCAGCAGGCTGGAGCCTCTACCACACACCCCACAGACCACCCGCACAGACAGAGCTGCCCCACAACGGCCTGGCAGAGAAGGAAGATCTTACTCTGGTCGTCGAGGGCACTTTAACACCCGGGCGCAGCCTCATCGCGCTGCTCGTCCCGAGGGTCAGAGTTGGGCAGGGAGGCTGCCCCGCCAGCCCGCAGGGTCTCGGGTACCCACATGCCTCCGAGGACGCGGCAGCCTCCTTCCGCTGAAGAAATCAGAGTTGCTCTCTCCTGCTGAAATGATTTGAGATGTGCCAAGCAGATGGTCCCACGCTCATCAACAGAAGCCGCGCTTCAAATGGCACCGCTGGGTGACACACTTGAGTGAAAATCCTCCCGCTGACCCAGCCTGGAAGCGCGCTGGGAGTGACGTGAGGTGGGTGACCCCTCTGAGCGACCAGGGCCAACCAGGGCTCCACAGAAATGCTACAGAGAAGGACAAATCACGTGTGCAGTGGAAAGAGACCCAGTCTGACTCCCGGTGCAGCCTGAAATGCACCGCATGATCTTTGCCCACCATGAAGCCTCAGTTTTCTCACCTGTAAAATGGAGCTAATTATCGACCCTCCAGAAGCTGAGGAAAGGACATGCAGAGATAGTCCTGCACAGCGAGGGCACCTTGTTCTAAAAGTCCACTCCTCCCTACCACCCATGTCCAGAGTCTCCTGCCCACTCTGGTGTGGGGGCCCGGGGGCCGGCGGCAGCAGGGACAGGCCTCATGACTGCTTCCTGAATTGTTCCTCTGTCTGCTGGGAGACTATCCCCACTTTCTATCAAATACGGCTCCTCACCCCTACCGTCCCGCTGACCCAGGACACTTTTAAAACAGACCCACTGCAAAGACACAAGAGGCCCAGCAGGAGCGTTCTGATGGTTCCAACAGCGAAGCCCTGTGGCAAAGACCCTCCCCACCATAGGAGCCCTTCTTTTTCAAGTCTCCTCCAGGGATACTGTGTCAAAGTAGAAACGGACCCCTGGGACCGACTAGATCAGAGCAGGGCAAAGAGGCAGTTTCGGCCTCTGGGAGCGAGCGCAGATTGAGACTCCCGCGAGTCAAGTGTCTGTCTGCTGTCATCACAAGCACACAAGGAACCTGTGACTGTCCTTCCCACGGGAAGAAGAAAGGGGAAGCCCAGAGGGATTTTTCCCTGATGACCTTCAAATCACAGCCAAAAAAAAAAAAAAAGTGAGGTTGGATGTTACCAGTCAGACAGGTGCCCAAAGTCAGGTGAGCTCAGTCCCTGGGAGGCCAAGGTGTGTTCTCATTACCTGGTTTTGAGATCCCCAGGGAGGAGGTCAGCTTGCTGCAGAAGTTTGCATTTCCCAGAGGATTCTGAGGAAGTGGGGAGACAAGTGAGCCCCTCTACCGGAAAAGCACAGCACGAGCAGGGCAGAAGGAACAGGAGGTGGGAGAGGGTCCCCCGCAGGAGCCAACAGGGAGCAGGAGGAGCAGCTGCTGACTGAGGCGGGGCCAGCAGGGGCGACCCTGGAGGAAGGCAGAGGGAAGGGGCAGGCACTCTCGGCCCCTCTGCTGCACATCGGTGGCTTCTCAGAAACCAGGGACCGTCCAGATTTTATGACCGTTTCACCCTGTCTCTCTGGGGGCTGTGAAAGCCTGAGCAGAGTGACCGGCTTGGAAGAAGACGCCAACGTCATTATTTAAGTCAACAGAACAGAGGGCCTCGGCAATTGGCTTTTGCCAGCTTTTCACGGAACAGAAAAGCCTGATGGTGACCAGCAGGCTGCCAGGGTGGAAATTGGTCCCAACACCAGGGGAAGGGGGGCCAGCACCCAGGGCACAGGGGCCAGCTGGCAGCAGGGAGGGGCGGGCCAGGCAGGGGGACAGGGAGAGTGAGGGGCGCTGAAGGTGCAGTTGTCCTGCTGCAGACAGAGCTGGAGTTCCGTGCGTGGCACACAGTGATTCATGCTTAGAGAAAACGCAGTCACTCTCCGTAAAAAATAAAACTGCCTGTGCTCAAGCCACAAATAGGTTGGCTATTTCTGTGCTGGCTTGTCTTTGTGAGTAATCATCCTCCACTTGAGAGGTAAGGAGGGTTTGGGGCAGGGAGGTGGCAGCAGAAGGGGTGACAGGGCCCGCGGAAACCAGGAAACACGTCTGTGGTCTCCGATGTCCAGCGTGAAAGGAAGCTCTAGTTTTCATGTCTGCAGTCGTCAGTCCTTCCAGCGCTCCCTGGGGGAACAGCCGTCCTCTCTCCCACCAGACAGCAGGCAAGGGTGGTGGAGGGGGCTCTATGGGAGCAGGGGAGGGGGACGCTGGTGCCCCGGAAGGTCAGCGTGTGGCCTTGCAGCTGAACCCCTCAGGAGAGCCGCGAGTGGGAGAAGTCCTTCTTCCAGCACAGTTTGCTCGTAAGCCCCAGGCCCCTCGCTGCGCCCTGGTGGAGTAGCAGTTGGGCGCTGTCCGCACGCATCCCGAGGACCGGGGTTCGCATCCCCGGGCGGGGAAATACCAGGATGAGCAAGTGAAATAAATAAAAATGCTACTTTCTCCTCTCAAAAAGAAGTTCTGAGCCCCCTCAGTGCCGTGGGCCTTTACTCTCTGCTACACTCAGGGGAGGCCAGGAACTGCAGGGTCTCAGAAGGCGCGCCTCATCTGGACTGAACGCGACTTTCCCCTGGACGCTGAGCCTGTGGTCATGCAGACAGTCAAGCGCCTCCCGAAGCCCAGCGTTACCCTCAGTGTTAGACTGCGGGTTAGACCAGCGTCAGCTCGAGGGCGCTGTGTCGGTGGGGCCGCTCCGCGCTTGTCTCACGGGAGACGAGGCCCCAGGCAGGGCTGCAAACGGCAGATGTTCAGAAGGGCGACAACCCAGTTAGTACAAGCTGTCTTGACTCACCAGGCATGCAGGAGGCGGGCTTTCAAACCTGCCTGGGTGAGCAGTGATTGGCTCTCCTTCTGTTTGATTGACAGGGCCCCAGAGCAGCGCGGGCCCCGCCCTCTGCCCGCCAACCCTGGGAGAGAAGGGGACAGAGAGAGACAGAGACAGAGACAGAGACACAGAGAGACAGAGAGAGACAGAGGAAAGAGAGACAGAGACACAGAGAGACAGAGACAGAGGAGAGAAAGACAGAGACAGAGAGAGACAGAGACAGAGACAGAGGAGAGAGACAGAGAGAGAGAGACAGAGACAGAGGGGGGAGAGAGAGACAGAGACAGAGAGAGACAGAGGAAAGAGAGACAGAGACAGAGGAGAGAGACAGAGAAACAGAGAGACAGAGACAGAGGGGGGAGAGAGAGACAGAGACAGAGAGAGACAGAGGAGAGAGAGACAGAGACAGAGGAGAGAAAGACAGAGACAGAGAGAGACAGAGACAGAGGCAGAGACACAGAGAGACAGAGAAAGACAGAGACAGAGAGAGACAGAGACAGAGACAGAGGAGAGAGACAGAGACACAGAGAGACAGAGACACAGGAGAGAAAGACAGAGACAGAGGAGAGAAAGACAGAGACAGAGACAGAGACAGAGCGGGGAGAGAGAGACAGAGACACAGAGAGACACAGAGAGAGACAGAGACAGAGGAGAGAAAGACAGAGACAGAGAGAGACAGAGACAGAGGAGAGAGAGACAGAGACACAGAGAGACAGAGACAGAGGGGGGAGAGAGAGACAGAGACAGAGGCAGAGGAGAGTGAGAGACAGAGACGGAGAGACAGAGGCGGGAGAGAGAGAGCAGCTCCCACTGGCCCGAGAAAAGGCCACGGTGAAGCCCTGAGAATGGGTCTCCCAGGCAGCTCCCATAACCTCAGGGAATCTTCTCCAGGCTTCTGGTCTGCTCTGTTGGGGGGTTGGTGGGGTCTTCCCCAAGTAATGATCGGTACCTTTTTTTTTTTTTTTTTGAGGAGAGGTGCAGGCAGGAATGAAGGTGAGTGGGCAGGCAGGGAGAAAGAGAGCAGAGGAAGAAACTGTAAGGTCCGCACAGGTCACCAGGATAGCTTGGGACCCCAAGAAGGAAAACGTGAGACAGCCAAGGGACTTTCCAGCGCCGGCCGATTCCAGGAGCTAGACCTGACCCGCCAGCCAGCTAGACAACAAAGCGTTACGTGTCTCCTACGCCTCCAGTGAACACAGACAATGACCCGTCCCGTGCCCCCCACCCCAACCCCTGAAAAACCCATAAACGTGCACCCCTTCCTCCCGGGCAGCGCGACTTCACTGGCCTCCATCTTGAGAGCCGTGGACCTGGCCCAGGAGCGCTCCCCCAATAAACGCTGCTTGTGTGCTGCTTCAGTCTGTCTTTTCTTTCAGTCTCGCTGCAGCCTTGGTTGTATCCTGACAGAAACACTTTATTTTTATTTAGTTGTTCACACTGATTATTCCCCTCCGGCCCTGGGTTTGAACTCGGGACCTTGGGATGTGTGTGGAACTGCTCCCAGGTGCACTAGACCACTGAGCCACAAGGCGTATCCATGCCCATTTCTTAAACATCACATCTTAAAAAGAAATGGTGGTGTGCTCTGGTGGAGTAGTGGTTAAATCCACTACCTCCAAAGGAGTGCTGGCCACATGCATCCCAAGGACCCAGGTTTGTGCCCTGGGTCAGGGGTGGAGGGTCGGAGTGAACAACCAATGTGAACAACTAAATAAAAATAAAACAAATGCTTCTTCCTCCTCTCCCTTCTTGCCTGCCTGTTCTC
Organism: Solenodon paradoxus; assembly: GCA_004363575.1. NCBI lineage: Eukaryota > Metazoa > Chordata > Mammalia > Eulipotyphla > Solenodontidae > Solenodon > Solenodon paradoxus. Next base: position 393,098 of record RJWH01001330.1, on the reverse strand, counting down.
CTTCATTCCTGCCTGCACCTTTCCTTGCAAAAAAAAAAAAGAAAGAAAGAAAAGGTATCTTCTCCCCCAGACCTGATGTCACTTGGTTTCTTCAAGCAGACAGGCCCATGCGGCAGGGGGACACTGCGGAGAACTGAGCCACCAGAGCTGGCCCGACAAGAGGGGACATGCCGTCCCGAACTGGATCCCGGGATCAGATCCCATGCGTCGCCTCTCCCTGCTTCCCACACCCCCGCTGGAAGCTGCCAGAAAGGAGACTGATTGACGTGACTGCTTGGGCAGGAAGTGCCTCAGAAAGACGTTTGCAAATCTTAACCCGAAAGGGCCAGAGCGGAGCCTGTGTCTCCACTCCCCAGTCCCTCCACCCCGGCAAATGGATGTCTCCTCTGCTTCCGACAGCACCGAGCCCCTCTTTGACACATTGTCCCCCAATTTTTGACCTAGATGGTCACCAAGTGCTCTTCCTGGTCCAAGTATCAAGAAAAAAGCCCGTTGTGAGGAGGAATATTTTTGGAGCATCGCCTTGGGGCAGCAAGCTGTCTGCTCCTCTGATGCTCTAAGTATTGCCCTGGATTCCACCCCGCGGACTTGGCCGGCAGTGTCTTGGCACTTCATGAAACTGCGATTTTAAAGTGTCCTGTGGGGACTTTCTTCAGGAGCAGTCAGAGGCTCTAGAAGAGACGTGGAAAGATGGAGCTGTGTGCGGACTGGCTCTGCTGCTCCCCCGCCGCACCCACAGAGCCTGCTCTTGGGGGTTTCTGCACCCAGATATCTGCGTTCTCCTGAGTAACCGCAACTTGCTTGTGTTACTCAAGCATCATTAAGTGTGTCTCTGGATTTTTCCCTTTACCTGTAAGAAAGTTTGAAGACATATGGGCCTCCCTTTGCACACACACCACATGGCTCCTTAAAGAAAAGTGTCTGAAATCACTGACTTAGTCAAAGGTCACTCTGAGCACCATTAAACTTACATTCATTCTCCTTTTTTCCCGATAATTGCAGTTTTGGGCAAGCAATGTTTTTTCGCTCACACTACCCTCAAGGAGATTGAAGTCACCACCAAGTGGTGGTAACGTACATGTTGGGACTGATCATGGAGCTGGCTCAGTAACGATGACTCTGGACCTATGCAAAAGAGTTCTCTAAAGTCGTATCTATTAAACTGTATTACTAGAGTTTTTGTTTAAGTGCCTGTTTTCCCTAAGAAGCCTAGCTCCTTGAGGCAGAGGTCATGCCTAATTCATTTAGTATTGAAATGAATGAAAGAATGTGCTTAAAAGCAGTACAGAATTTCAGATAGTGGTTGTTTTATAGTTGTTTCTTGCATGTTAGTCCAGTGTCCTCAACTAGACCGTAAGTCATTTGGGGAAGGACCATATCTATTCTTGTCTGCTGTGTGATCTTGTCTGCTGTTGAGAACCCAGGAGGAGAGCGGTGACAGATGATCTGACAATGATGGTCCCATGTGACTGATGCAAACCGACCAGAGTCCCAGGCTGACATTTGCTGACACAATCATCTCTGCTGATAGAAGCTGGCATCGAGCACACTCGTCACCTGAACACACCACAACGTCACGCTAACGACTTGTATTCATTTAGGGATGTGTGGGGCCTCTGTCGTTACTGCTGTCATTTCTGAGGCCTTGTTAACTCTCATAAAACCAAAGTGCCTCTCGTGGCCTAATGCCTAATAAGCACTCACTAAATGATTTGGATGGCAGATTACAAAGATGAAAACTGTCCAACTAGCCTTCCTCCACTTATCAAGAATAGCCTACGTAAGACGGGCATCCACGCAGCTCTGGGCTCCTAATTGGTCAGTCACTGCCAGTCACCCTAAGGAGGACCACTCAGCATCTACAGCCAAGGTCATAGCTAAATCTTCCTGGAAAGTTCACTGGGGTCACGGTCCCTGAGTCAGAAGCTGCTGGCCTCTGCATGTCTCCGAGCCCTGTGGCGGGGGAGTGCTGCGAGGAGCATCTGGGTGCCGAAGAGCGGGATGACCCCACACACAAGGCAAAAGGGGTGGCTCCTGGGCGGTGACCTGCCACCCCTTGGGGGTCCCTAGAACCCCGGGGAGGAGGCAGGTAGTAGGCAGAGACCTATGATAAGTGAAGCTGGTGCACCCCTGTGGTTCAGACGATCAAGGTCATATAAAGCCATGGAAGAGGACAGCTCTGAGTGGATCCTCTCCTGACCCCCTTGGGGGCACAGGTCCTGCAGTCCCCCAGCATGTGTGCGCATCCAGGCAGAGACCTGGCTCACTGCTTGCCTGCATGCCCCCCCCCCCCCCACGTGCTGCCTTGCAGAAACTAGGCCCCAGGAGTTTTGTCCTTCACTCCAGGGAGCCTTGGAGAGGTGACACCTGGCCACCAGCTGTTACAGAAGCCGGGTGTGCATGGCTACCCCGGGAACTGATCAGGCAGGCTGCTGAGATCCCAGCGTGCACCAGAAACGACGCTGCTGCGCATGCGGGGAATCCAGCTCCCACACCCGGACCTGGCTGTAACCCCCCAGCCGCTGTGGACAGAGCGGGACCAGGTAAACGGTTGCGTGGAGCAGAGACCCGCGGCAGGAGGGGCGAGGGCCGTCACGGCGCGGGCTCTGCGCCCTCCTGGTCCAGGGCTCCTGCCCCGCAGCAGCGCGAGCCTGCAGTAAAGTGCGTCCTGAGGCCTCGCTGCTCGGCCCGCGGCGGGATCTGGCCGCTGCCTCTGGCCGGTCCGGCGGGCGGCGCAGGGAGGCTCCTGGCACCCTGCTCGCGGGCTCCCCTCTCCTGCCTTGCTGCTTCTGCCACACTGGGTGTGCGGAGCCGCCAGAGGTGCGCCTTTTGAAGTCGATCCAGATTGTCGACAAGTGCGTTAGCCATTTTGATCACACAGGCTCAGCAATGTCTTCTAGGCGGGAGGGACAGTGTCACAGCTGTCGTAGAGCGTGACCTGTCTAGGCTTCTTGGGGCGGCGCAGAACACTCCCAGGAGGTGGGTGTCCACACAGCAGGAACTGGTGGCTCTGAAGCTTTCGAGGCAGAGTCCTGAATGGGGTGACACAGGGCAGACCCCTTCTTGCTGTCTCCTGCCCTGGGGGCGCCGCCCCACCTGGGGCTCCTTGGTCTGCAGAGGTGTCAGGCCGATCTCTGCCTCCATCACCACGGTGGTGTCTTCACGGGACCGTCCTCCAGGGACGTCATGAGAAATGCAGATCGCTCTACCCTAATGACCTCCTCGCAGCCAACTCCACGCACAGAGAGCCTGTCCCCAAAAGGTGACATTCTGAGGAGTCAGCGCTTCACACGTCTTCATGGGGACCTGATTCCACAATAACAGCTGCTTTACAGAGATAAGGCCATTTCTCTGCCAGGCGCTGGGGTGGCATTGGAAAGAGCTCCCGGTGGCAGCAGCTGCCCACTGCCCAGAAACTTCTAGCTCCCAACGCTGCCCACTGTTGCTGTGAGTGCAGGGGAAACAAAAGCATTTCCATCTTGAGTAATCTCATGTGTGTTGAAGGATGGAGACTGGGGAGAAACAGTGGGTTGTGAAGGAAGAAGGAATCAATCTTCTGTCATCTTTTTTTGAAACGTCTGCTTCCTCGTCCCCAGAGGGGATACCCACATGGGCGACGCATCCACTGTGGCTCCCACACTTGAAATCTGATCATTCTGGATCTGTGAAGCACATGTGCATAAACTGACTTTTAAAAACTAACGCACAGGCACAGCCTGGTGGAGTAGCAGCTGGGTCTGCCACCTCCAGCCGAGCATAGTCCATGTGCATCCCAAGGACCCGGGTTCACACCCTGAGGCTGGTGGGAGGACAACCAAGATGGACAACTAAATAAAATAAATAAAAATGCTTCTGCCTCCTCTGTCTTCCTGTCTCCACTCCTGCCTGCACCTTTCCTTAAAATAAAATAAAGTAAAATAACACACAAATAAAATGTTCTAAAAAGAAAAAGAGCTCAGGATTTGAAAACAGGTATAATGTTATTCCCACTGGACATTTCTAGTAGGTGGTTTTGTCATAGGGAACACTGATCAGGGTATTAAGAGAAAAAAAAACAGTCCCAGGAAGGCTCGAGCGACAGTTGGGGTTTTCCCAACATGCCTTTATTAGTCCAAAGATGCCCGGGTTCCCTCTTCATTCCAGAGAACTGTGGAGCAGTGCTGGGCTGCCTGATGGACCACTGACCTCAAGGACAACCGTAGCGAGATGCACGGCTTGGAGCTGAGTCATGCCCAGGTACTCCTGCCTCCCAGGCCGTGCCCCCATCTCTCCGGTCCACTGGCTCTCCTTCCTCATACCTGTCACCATTTGCAGTCACTGTCCACGGAAAGCTTACTCTGCAAAGATGCACCTGGCTTTCTCACATGGGGCACGGTGCAGGGGGCCCTGTAGGGGTGGCCATATTGAGCAGGAGGTGCCTCAGGGTACAATGAGAAAATGGAATAACTTAGAAAATCCTCGGGTCCTACCCCAGGTTTCCCCCAACACGAGAGGAACTGGGACTGACCCCAATCTGTTTCTCCAGGAAGGTTTTTCCCCACAGCCCATCACAAGGCAGTCCCCGGGAGAGTGGTCTGGGCACAGTGACATCGGTGACTTGCCGCTTTGAAGAGTCTGCAGCCATTTGACCTGAGGTTAGTTGTCTTCCACTGGACACAGCAGGCCCAAGGCTCTCCGACAGTCACCACATCCTACCATCTTGGGTCAAATATGTGTCTTCCAGAAATCCACAACCATCATTTGATGCCTCTCGAACTTGAACTTTATCCAGAGGAAAGACTGTTGTGTGACTTCACCGCTGAAGAGGGCCCTGAAGTACTCAGGTCAATGTCCCATTTTACTCTAGTTCCACAGGAAGAGGCCCTCGGAAACAAAGCTCTACTCTTCCTGTTGACAAATTCCATTCGTTTAAAACCATTGTACCGCATCTTCCGGCATCTCCTGCTCTGATGGATGTAGGACAGAGCATTAGTGCATGGAGTTCTCAGTCATGAGTCCTCAGCCAGACTTCCAGAACGGAGCTCTAACTTTTTTTTTTTTCACTGTAGTAATTGTTCTACACATTAAAATAACTTCCTATGTGAGGGTCCTCCATTCCTTAGATATATGTCAGTCTTCTACCACATCACCAAGTGTTCTTTACCACTGTCCAGTTGACTCGGCAGGCCCCCTGCTCCCGTTCTATATTGGTCATCTCAGTTCTATTGCCCAATAGTTCAAGTGCCCAAGGGTTGGTTTTGTTTCATCTGTTCCTTTGTTTTGTCTGTTCATATTCCACTTATGAGTGAGATCATCTATTATCTCTCTTGTTTTGAGATGTTTCACTTAGCATCATCCCCTCTAGTTTCATCCATGTTGATTCAGATGACAGGGTTTCACTCTTCTGAGGGCTGTGTAGTGTTCCATTGTGCATATGGACCACATTTTCTTTCTTCATTCATCTGATGTTGGGCACTTAGGCAGTTTCCAGTTCTTAGCTATTATGAACAGGGCCGCAATAAACACAGGGGTGCATACATCTCTGCGGATGGGTGCCTCTGTATCTTTTGGGTAGTTGCCCAGAAGTGGGATCATAAGATCAAATGGGGTTTCCAAATTCAATTTGTTGAGGGATCTCCACACTGTTCTCCACAGGGATTGCACCAATTTGCACTCCCACCGACAGTGCAAAAGTGTTCCCTTTTCTCCACATCCTCGCCAGCGTTTGTTCTTTTCAATGAGTCTTAATTTTTTAGGATCTTTTCCTGGGGAGACTTTCATCTATATGATGGACCAGCGGAATGCATATCCATATATTCATACCAGCATTCGATCTGTTCTGCATCCTGAAATAGCAGACAGTCTGTTTGGTTCCAGAGAGGAGATCCTTGTCAGTCTTTACCACAAAGACTCCCTGTTTCCAATGCTTAAAAACAGTTCATTAAGGCCAATTTGAAGAGTAGGAAATCTCACTTGATAGAATTTCGTCTCATTCACAGACAGACTGATATACAAACTTCTTTGGAGGATGTCTTTTTTTGTTTTTTGAGCTTTGATATCATGAATTTATTATACGAGAGACATAGAGTTGTTCGCAAGATGAAAGGCTTCAGAAGTTCAGGGCAGTTGCTCATGATGCCCTGCGAATAGTGGTTAATTTCAGTCTACATACTTTCCAGGCATGTCACTGTGCCTAAATAAGAAACAATCCTTGTCCTCTAGGACTCTGTTGGAGCCTCCACTTTCTGGGAGGAGAACTTCACCCCCAGCGTTCACGCTCTCTAGCTGGATCTGTCTACCCTTTCCCGATGAGCCCAATGTGCTTGCCATCCTTTTCCTTGAGGTTTTACCAGATGTTACGCCTCCTTTGCTTACAGATTCAACTGCGCCTTTCAACTAATACGCAATTAAATAGGAGAAGAAACTTTCTAAATACCAGCTACTCCAGATCCTGCAGTTTATACTTCTTTAAAAATGTAATTTGTATGTTAAAATATACATGCCAGGAAATGTATTGCTTTAACCATTTTAAAGCGCACAGCTCAGCAGCATAAAGTCCATCACCATCATGCACCATCACTGCCAGGTCTCTCCAGAATGTTTTCCATCCCCCCAATGGAAGCTCTGTGCCCACTGACCACCGATCCCCGTTCTTCCCTGCCCCCGCGTCCGGGAGCCTCTGCTCTGCTCCCTGTCTCTGTGGGCTTCGCTGTCTAAATGCTTTGTGTAAATGGAATGATCTAGCACTTGTCCTTCAAGGACTGGATTATTTCAGTAAAGATAATGTCCTCAAGTGTCATCCCTATTGCAGCATGTGTCAGAATGCCGTTCCTTTTACAAGCTGAATGATATCCCATCCTGTGAAACGGAGTGTTTATCCATCCTTCCACAGTGGGAAGACACACTTTTAAGAGCGTGCGTTGAAGGGATATGCTTCTAGACCTATCCCTTCTGTCCATCTAGCTTCAGAAACCTTCTCCAAAGTCTGGCACTTAACCTTGGGGTCCACAATGAGCCACATTCAGGACCGCGGTCCTTCCAGGCTGTGCCCTGCAGTCCATCTGCGTTTGTATGACCACAGCTGTGAACTCACACTATGAAATCACCTCATGTCACATTTCTCCAAACATACCCCTTCGCTAAGTGGCGCATGGCTTGATGTCCATCACAGAAGGCGTTTTGCAGACACTCCCGGGCCTAAACGATGCATGTGCCAGGGGACGGTGTGTTCAGCTTCTTAACTGCAAACAGCAGAAGTAGACTCAGGCTTGTGTAGATAAGGAGTTTATTCAAAGGCTATTAGCTAACTCACAGCATCTCCAAAACACAAAAATCCAGGCGAAGTTCAGATGCCAAAAAAAAACCTGCACGATGCTGAAACTGGGCAGCAGAAGCAGCTGCATGGAAATGCTGCCGCCGCCTCCGCCAACCCAGCTGACTCGGTTCCTGGCTCCCGCTGCACCCGGCGCTCACGCGCAGTAACCCAGGCCCGCCAGGGTCTCCAGATGCCCACCACCATCCCCACCACCACCAAGGACTCTCAAGTTGAGTTCTCTCCCGCCACGGTGGCGGCGGCCGAGACGAAGTCGGGACCACAGCCTGAAGGAAGGGGACGCTCCTAAGGGGGGCATTCTACCCAGTGGGAAGGAGCCCCCAGTCTGGCCAAAAGGAGAGGTGAAGACCCGCCAGGTGTTAGTGGCCTGTCCCTCCCTCCACTAACCTCATCACAGGTAGCAGGTGTCTCCAAATATCCAGTTCTGCCTTAGGCCTGTGAAAGTGGGGCCCCAGCCCTGAGCCCCACACTTTACAGGTCTGTGTGGTCCTCCTCCATCTTGTCCCACCCCTCAGAGCCTGGGGCCCAAGCCCGTGGTCCTCCCCCTTTTCCCAAGCATGTGTTGGGAGTCAGGTCCCAGACACTCTCGACCAAGTGGCACCGAGTCCCTCCCACGGTCTGCACAGGTCTTGTCCCTGGGGCCACCCCCTGAGGGCAAGCAACACTGCCGCAGGTGAACCCCAGCCCAGATGTGGCCAAGCTCTTCGTAGCAGCTGTGCATGGACTGGGATGTGCTGCCAGGGCCCTCTCACCTGTGGTGCAGCACCCTCACCTGTGATGCGGCCCCCACACCTGTGATGCGGCCCCCACACCTGTGATGCGGCCCCCACACCTGTGATGCGACCCCCTCACCTGTGATGCGGCCCCCTCACCTGTGATGTGACCCCCTCACCTGTGATGCGGCCCCCTCACCTTAAGGACAGGCCCAAATGCAGGAAGGAGAGCTGGGCCACAGGCCAGAGCCCAGCGCCCTCAGGGTCTTGTTTGTGCCTAGAACTCCAAGGAACCCAAGAATTCTAAACTTGAACCTGGCCTTCCAATTGCTACAGAGGTATCCTTATTGAGGTAGAAGGATAGAACACATTTTATTTAAAAGTTTGGTAACTTAGTCCGTGTGTGTGTTAAAAAATCAGTTATACAGCTCACCCCTTTGACCATTTGAAGCAGCCCGTTAGCAGCGTCAAGTCCGACCATAACAGCGTGCAGGCACCACCGCTGTCCACTCTGAGAACTTTCCACCGAAGAGAAACTGGGCACCCACTGAGCAGCAGCTCCCATTCCTCCTGCCTGACGCTGGCAACCGCTAAACCGCCTTGTGGACCCCTGAGTTTGCCTAGTCCATGCCCCTCCTGTAGTGGATTCACACAGGTATGTTCTTTTGCGTCTGGCTTGTTTCACTTAGCATCATGTTTTCCTTTCTTTTTTTTTTTTTGAGGAAGGAAGAAGGCAGGAATGAAGGCAAGAAGTCAGGCAGGTTAGGAAAGAAGAGAAAGCAGGAAGAAGCACTTTATTTTATTTCATTGTTCATGTTGGTTGCTACCCCCATTCAGGGACACAAACCCGAGTCTCTGGGATGTACGTGCACTGTGCCTGCTGGAGGCCAAGGACGTAACCGCTGAGCCATCGGGTGCACCACTGTAATGCCGGCAGCCTCTTCCACGCTGGAGCCCCGGGCCAAGTTTCCTTTTCAGGGCTGAGTAATTCTCCGGGTGCATCCACAACTCATTTCTTTATGCATCCTCGGTGGAGGGAAACTGGGTCGCATCCTCCCATCGCTATTGTGAATACTGCCACGGTGAACGTGGGTGCAGGCAGAGGCCCGCTTTCAGCTCTTTGCGGGGAACACTTAGGAGTGGAATATCTGGCTCACATGGCTGTCCTCTGTTTGACTGTTTGAGGACCCCCAAACTGTCCCCACAGTGACTGAACTGTTTTACCTTCCAGCAGCAATGTAGGAGAGACCTGACACTGTCTCCACAGCCTCGCCAGGGCCTGCTGTTGGGTGATGTTTTTAATACTAGTCATGCCGGAGGGGGGAAAGGGTGGTGTGTTTTGAAATGTTTGGGTATTTAGATGTAAACGAGGGGCGCCCCCCTCTGCTCTCTTATCTGAGCCCCGATATGTCTTGGGACGGCCCCATCTCGCCACTGGAATCACACCAGAGCATGTATAGGGTCCAAGGCTGCATCTGATGCCTGTGCGGCGGCGGCTCCGGAGCCGGGACCCCCGGGGAACCTGCAGCAGGCCAGCTGGGGTCAGTCACCCTGTCTCCAACAGGAAGAATGCAGCCCAAATACCCTTCTAGGTCTGAGCTCACTTGCTCTCCAGCTCCCTTAGCCACTTTGTTCTGGAAACATCCTTCATCTCCTCACCCCATTGTCAGTGACCCTGGCCCTGAGTTTAAATGGTTGCTTTCGGGTGAATAGAGAATTCAGCCTTCCAGCTGGGCCATTTCAAAGTCCTCCTCTGAGTCCTCTCCCTGCCCCTCTGCAGGGTGGGACAGGACAAGGCAGCAGTGTCCCGCTGGCCTGCAGACCAAGGAAAGCAGTGAGACCACAGGGAGTCTTAGCCCCAGGTCGCTCTGGGGGTCCCATAGTCCCCAGCACCCAGCAGGCTCAGCCAGCGGCTGGGGCAGCCCGGGAATCCCCAGGGCACATATAGAAGTGTCCTGCTGTTTGCGACACAGCCCCTCCTCAGCTGTCACTGGCGCGCCCCCACGGGGCCTGGCCTAGGATGCCTCCTCGCCACATGTCCCCTGTCCCTCGCGGGCGTGTAAGCCCTCTCTCAACCCTGCACTGCGAAGCAGCAGCCACCCAGCTCTGCAGCACGCACACCCCCAGCCTGCCCACGAGGAGGTCTCCCTGGGGCGCCCAGGACACTCAGGACCGCCCCGCGGGGTCCAGGAGAAGCAGTGCACGACCTCTGGCCCCTGGGGTTTGAGTGCACATTCCAGCCCCTCTCCCGCCAGGCCCCACGCCAGCTCTAGCTGGGACGCCAAGGAGGTCTGCAGTCGAACAAAAATAGGCACCAGGCTGAGGTCCCCAGGCCAGACCCATGGGGACCGACAGTTCCCAGAAAAGCCCGCAATCCGTTTTACACTCCGGCTTAGCGCCAGCGCCGCGGGAAGAGAGACGTGGGTAGCGAGTGTTCCCAAGAACAGAAATACATCCAAAGGCGCTCAGAAAATAGCAACGCTCCCGCACGTTTGTGGGGAGAGTTTTAAATGACTCCGCTGGTGGGCGATGAGACGTCCTTTTGGGTTTCTTATTTTTTGGTGCCATCAAGTGGTGATTTAGGATTCCAAGAACGGACGTCATGCTATGGATCATTTTTGTTCTTCTTTTCTATAGGAAGCCTGATTTTTATCTCTCACACTGTTATTTTAGGGAACTTTCCCTAAAAGACAATGATAATCTTTACCTGAGCAAATCCCAAATTAGTTAAGTATTTTCAAAGCCGGGGAGAGAGAGGTTCTGAATTTCTGGGCTGCGGCACTCAGGCACTCACAGGAGGCTTGAACGGGGCCCTTTGTTTTCGGCTCACGGTGCCATTTGCAAAGGTGGGCCTCGCTCCCCTTCACCAAAGTTTCTCCCTGAATTGCTCCCAAGGTCTCAGCAAACAGTTGAGCCCCGGACCTCACACGAGTGGACAAAGACCGACCCGGTGGCCACAGCTCTGCCCCATGCAACGAGCGGTCTTCCTCTTTTATGCTCCAAGACGATGGACAGCAATGCCACGGGTGTCCTTCCCCTCCTAAGGGCACCTGGCTAGGCTCTCAGTTTGCCAACAGAGACAGAAAAGTGACAGGGTCATAGGAGTTATTCTGGTGGAAAGAAAACTCTAAAGACTGGAGCTTAAGTTCCTGACCCAGGCGAACCCTGGTAGCTCAGGGGTTAAGCCCACATCTGGGGCACAGTCCACCTACAGCCCATGGACCTGGGGTCATGGCCCAGGGCCAGGGGGTCAAGTGAAATGAACAATGAGAAGAGTGCTTCTTCCTGCCCGCCTTCATCCCTGCCTGCCTGCCTTCCTCTTAAAGAAAAAAAAAAGGGTCTTAACCAATTTATTTCCTCAGTAGACCCCCTTAAGGATGGCGTCCAGGCCACAGTACAGGGAGGCCTCGCAGGCACAAAAAAACCGGGCAGGAGGCAAGGGAGGAAGTCATCAGATGACCTGGAAATCCTCAGCTTGGCCTGGCCAGGGTCCCTGGAACATAGTGGTAGCGTGTGACCCTCCAGGCCCCTGCAGGTCCTGAGTGTGGACACCAGATGACCCGAACAACATTCTAAACAAAACTGACTTAACATTTTCACATACAAAAGACAAACTGCTTCCATTTTTCTATATTGCATTTTCTCAATGCATTTCTCAGGCAGAAAACACAAAAGCAGAGTATCTGGTTCAGAATTAGAGATTGGGGGTGGGGGGCACCCTGGTGGCCTAGTGCACCTGGGAGCAGTCCCACACACATCCCAAGGTCCAGGGTTCAAGACCCGGGCCTGGGGGAACAAATGTCAACAACTAAATGAAAAAAATAAAGTTCTTCTTCTTCTTCTCGCTTCCTTCCTTCTTATTTGCCCCCTCCCCTTCATTCCTGCCTGTACCTTTCCTTAAAAAAAATAAAAGTGCTTCCAGAAAGAAAGAGGTGGTGCTTTCTGTTCCTCAGGCAAACAGGACTCCATGTAGCCAAATAGACCCCGGCTTCCCAACTGTTCTCCCACCTCCTTCCCCGATTGTCGCGGGGCTCCTTCTGCGCAGACAACTTAGGAATGTTAGTCCTGCTCCCCAGGCAGTCACACCTCTCCAGCGATAGGAAGGGATCGCCGGCCAAGCCCTCCGACATACTGCTGTGCAATGCAAGAAACGTCCATCCAAACATTCGTATTCACTACTTTGCACCCTTTTAACTACACAAAACAGTAGAGATGACTTAAACGAATACTCACAATAAGTGATATAAACAAAACGAAGACCTTATCAGTACACTTAGGAGAAGATTTAGTCTAAAGGAAAATTAAAATGTAGATATCCAGACTGTCCTACAGAAATTAATATGAAGTCATATTTTAATAGCATTTTAATCTAAGCTTCCTGGTGGGCAAAGCAGAAAAAGAAACATGGCAAAATACATGATTTGCATTCTCCAAAAGGAAAACACACTAATATGTCTTCGTTCTCCTTGCACTTAGATCTGGACAAAAGTTCTCCTGTGGCCTGTGGCCCACCCAGATGGAGTAGCAGTTGGGTCTGCTGCCTCTAGCTGAGCACAGTCCACATACATCCCAAGGACCCAGGTTCAAGACTCAGGGCCGGAGTGAAACAATCTAGATGAACAACTAAATAAAATAAATAAATGTTGATTCCTCCTCTGTCTTCTTACCAGCATGCATAAACTCCTCCATTCCTGCTAGTGCCTTTCCTTTAAAGAAAAATTTGGAAGTGAATAATGAATGACTCCATGGTATAAAAACACTGCAGTCCAAATACACAGATTTTTAGAGGTTCAGAGGCTCAGCCTGAACATAGATGCAATCTATATTATCCCGAATAGACTAGTTGACAGCCTTCAAAACATCTTTCATAAACGTAGATTTTTCCTGGGTAGGTTTTGATAAAAGTCGATCAGAAGAGACTTCCTATGGTTAAGTTCTCAGACGAGAGTTATCGTGTAACACACTCTACATTGCACATCCTTTAAAAATCAGCTGCTCGAGGACTTTGGATTAAACATTCTAGACTGATCACACAAACATATGCTTGCCATCAAGAGCCCTATAAAATGAAAGCAAGAGTCAACATATCTCGGTGATTCGGGCGCTAAGCCAGTGGTTGGGGCATAGACCATGCAAAGTCCACGGACCTGGGTTCGAGACCCAGGACAGAGGAAGAACCAAAAATAAATAAATGAAAGTGCTTCCTCCTTCTCTCTTACAAAAAAAAAAAAAGCTGAAAACAAAAAATATAGAAAGGATGAGAGAGAGAGCATCAGAGAAGAAGTAGGAACAAAATTTCAGGAGTGCTGTAACTACCCGCCGAGTAGAACAGAAGGCCGTAACTGAGCTGCCTGCAGAGGAGGGTGCCAGGGTGGTCTCAGCTGGGGGAGGCAGATTTCTTAGATGTCCCCAAGGCTCCTGCCCCCCAATGTACACCCCTTGTCTAATGGGATGGATTCTGACCATACTCACAATTACGGTCCCTAATCGGTTCACTTTGAGTTCATAAAAGGGCTAGTACCCCGGCAGGCCCGACCTAATCAGGCCAGACCTTTTCAAGCGGGCGGGAGCGTAAGAGAGCAGCCACCAGACGCTCTCCTTTCTGGTCTTGAAGAAACACACTGAAAGGCGGGTGAGCTCTGGGTCTCTAACTCAGGGCCTCAGCTCTACAAGTGCGGGAAACTGAATCCTATCAAGCATCTGAATGAGCTTGTGGAGGGACCCCAGTCCTGGCCAACACTGATTTCAGCTCGGTGAAACCCTGGGCACCTTTGTACCCCAGGTACCCACAACTGGACTCTGGCCCATGGAAATGGAGGGATAATGCTCACGTGTTGTTTTAAACTGCTGAGTTTGTGGCAAATTGCTGCACAATGAGAGATGATGAACCCATGGCCCCAGCAGCCGCAGAAACTCTAAGAAAGTAAGCACACATCCATAGAGATGCATGCGCCCCATGTTTACTGCAGCCCTATTCACAGTAGCTAAGAACTGGAAACCACCTAAGTGCCCAGTGTCAGATGATGGATAAAGAAGACGTGGTCCATACACACAATGGACACTGCACAGCCCTGAGAAGAGATGAAACCCGTCATGTGAATCAACATGGTTGGAACCAGAGGGGATGATGCTCAGTGAAACAAGTCAAAAGAGGAAAGATAGAGACCAGATGACCTCACTCACAGGTGGAACATGAATAAACAAAACAAAGGAACAGATGAAACAAAACCAACCCTGAAACATTTGTAACAGAACTGAGGTGGCCAAAAGGGACTGGGGCGGGCGGGGGCACATGATGATGGGGTCCACTGGACAGTGAGGAAGAACACTTGGTGATGTGGTGGAGGGCAGGGTATATTGACATATATCTAAGAAATGGGGAACCTATTAATGTGTAGAATAATTTATACAATAATGTGTGTGTGTGCTTGTGTGTATGCATGTATGAAAGAAAAAAAAGAAAGGAAGGAAGGCAGGGGAGCGGGCAGGATAGGTCATGGCAGAAAAGTCAGTGACAAATAGAAACAGAAAGCACAAGACCACGTCATCAGAGGAAGCTTCCAGCAGGTCCAGCATCTCCAAGCTGTCAACAGAGTAGAAAAGACAGAAGAAACAAAATTGTCAAATGCAGTAGCTCTTCCAAGAACGAAAAGCCACAGTCTCCAAAACAGGACTGCTGTCTCCACTGAGCCTGGAACAATGGATGGAAAATCAGGCCACACGCTAAGGCTTGTCATCGGGAAATGTCACAGCATCAGAGCCAGGGAGACGATTCTGAATGCTCCCACCGAGGAGAACCAGCCTTCCTGGAAAAGAACAGGACTCGCGGTGTCATTGACTGTTTCCGTGAAGGAAGGTGCGGGCAGGCATGAAGGCGGCCAGGCAGGAAGCGAGAGGGGGAAGCAGAACTTCCTTTTTTCATTTAGCTGCTCACCTTGGTGGGTCCCTCCCACCCTGGGCCCGAATCCGGGTCCTGGGGGTGTACATGACTGTGCCCGGTGGACTGACCCGCTAGGCCACCAGGGAGCACCACGGGGCACGCGTCCATTTCCTCATTTGATTTGCAACGGGTTACCTGAAATGTCACCTTCGGGGACACTGGGTGACAGGCATCTGAGACTCTACTAATTTTACAACTTCCGGTTGATCTCTGAGTGTGTGGTTTTGCTTTTTAAAGCAAGTAAAAAGGGATGGATTTGAGCGATATGCTAAATAAATTATAGAAGGACAAAAACAAAAAAAGTAAAAAAGTAAGAAGCAAACACGGATTACTGGATGTGCCTGGTGGCCTAGTTGTCTAGGGACCTGGGACAGTCCCATGCACAGTTCAAGACCCGGGACCGGAGGAACAACCAATCTGAGCAGCTAAATAGAAAGAAATGAAGCTCTTCCCTCCCTCTCTTCCTGCCTTCCTACTCACCTTCGTTCCTGACTACACCTTTCCTTTGAAAAAACCCAACAGGCTAGATTAGTGCCTTACTTAATATAGATTAATGAAAGATTACAATGAATCATAAAAAAATAAAATAAAGGAAGTGTTGGGCCCATACTATCAAAATTCTGAGGGAATTTTACTGTCAACTTAGGGTCCCACCACAGCTCTATCTGGAACGTACTTTCAGCTGCAAATCACAGAAGCTACAATTTAAACTTAAAAAAAAAAAAAAATGCGAACAACTAAATAAAAATAAAGTAAAATGTTTTTTTTTTTTTTTAAAAAAGAGGTGACAAACAGGACTCCCTCTCCAGGACCAGGACGGTCCCTGGTGATGTCAGAGGACACCGTGACTGCCGATGAGGAACACACAGGAACTTTCCTGGGCTCTGGGCTGGGACGAGAAGTGCCTGCAGGGACACGGCCCCCCGCCCCGCCCACACCTGGGCCCTTCCTCCAGCTTCTGAGGGCAGAAGGTAGGCTTCTGGGAAGAGACTGGACTGAGTTCAGCTGTGGATAAGCATTCAACTCGAGAGCCAGGTGAAACCCTCTCCTCCAGGAAGCCCACTCTATTCTATGTTTATTTTTTAGTACTGATTGAGGTAACTTTGATTTGCAAAGTAATATAAGCCCATAGGTGCAGGTTCCCCCTTCCTCAAATATAGGACAACACACCGCAGCCACCAGAGAATTCCAACAGTGCCCCCCACAGCCCGCTGGACCCACCATACCCTGCTCCCGCCCCTTCCCCACAGGAACCTCTGTTCTCCTGTCAGCGTCCAAGGGTTTGTTTTATCTTGTCTCCTTGCTGCGTTTCTTTATATACCACAGATCCAGCATTTGTCTTTCTCCTTCTGACTTACTCCACTTAGCACAATCCCCTCTGGTTCCATGCACGTTGTAAAATGACAGTTTCATCCTTTCAGGGCTGCAGACTATTCCATTATGTATCTAGACTGCATCTTCCTTATCCATTCATCAGACGTTGGGGACGAAGATCATTTTGAATTCTTAGCTGTTGTAAATAACGCTGCAATAAACACGGGGCGCATATATCTCTGGGAACCAGTGTTCTCGTGTCTTTCGGGTAACTACCCAGAAAACTCCACTCTATTCTGGTTAACCTGATGGCCACTGAGAGGGGGAAAAGCAAAGAAGTCTGAGATTACCTGGAAATACTTCTCCAGGAAGGCAGTTTCCTGAATGACGCCTTCCAAGCAAATGACATCAGGCGTGTTCGGTTGCTCCTCTGTCGCCGTGTGTCTGCACAGGGTTGCTCTGGCTCCTCGCCTTGGCTGGTCCACGTTTCAGGACGAGTTTCTGGACAGCCTTCAGGTCGGGAAGTCCCGAGGTCACAGACCCCTGTACAGAGCAGGAGTCGCTATGACAAAAACACCACTCAAATCTTTCTCAGGCGAAGCCTTGCAGTGGGTCTCCGCACCAGTAAACCCACCTCATTAACCCTCTCGTGTGTCGACAAAGGCCAGGGGACGGGCATCGGGCCCCTGCGAGCCATGCGGCTTCACCCCAGCTTCTGAGTCACGTTCTGTCATGTGCTGTCTCCAGGTCTCCTGTGGACCCATTCCTGTTGTTTTAAACAAGAGCTCTTTTTCTTTCCCTTCTTCTTTTCCCCAAGTACCTGCTTTGCCTGAGTGGCTTTGAAGGGCTGATACATTTGCTCATGGTAGGGATTTGGTGTAGAAGCTTGGACCTGACTGAGGAGGGAGCATGTGTCTCTGATTTTAGTAGGGACCTGGGTTTCCAGAATCTTGGCACCTGTGATAGTCCTCAGACGGCAGAACCACTTGAATCCAAGACGAGCAACTCAGTAAAAATAAAGTGCTTCTCCCTCTTCTCTCTTCCTGCCTCTGCTCGTCTACATCTTTCCTTTAAAAAGTAATGAAAAAAATTACGTATATCTAAAATTTGGCACTAATATTTAACTGATTACTGACTAAGGATAATCTTTACTTTCCTGCTTTTAAAATATGCTACATGCGTCTAAGAGGAAAACAATTGCATCAAGGGGACAAACCCATGCTGAAAGGAGGGATATCTGCATGCGAGGACGCGGTGGGCTGTGCTCTTAAGGCCCAGGTCTGAGAGGGCGACGGGGGGCCGCTTCCCAGCCTCCCTCTTCCTCACTGATCATTACTGGATTCTCCCAAATACATGATGTGTCCTTTTTGTTTTCTCGCTCAAAATCACGATTCAAAAAAACAAAATCAAACCCCACATGTTCCATGTCGGTTCTGTCTTAAGAATTTCCTGAGCAGCAATGGCAGGGCTGGGAAGATGGCGGAGCAAGAGCAAAGAACATCTCTGAAGGCGTCAGGATGCTGTGAGTGGACGGTTGCTGAGTCGTAACCTGAGGGACTGGGCAGTCAGGGACCCGGGTCTGAGTTCTACCCTGGAGCGGCCTCCGCCTGTCCATCTCGAGCTTTCTCAGCGCCTCTCCACGATGCACAGAGGAGTAGCCGCGGCGCCCCAGAGCCCCGGAGCCCACACGGGGTGGCCGGGGCGCCAGAGGAGAAAGGCCCTGGCGCTGTGGGGCGCTGTCAAGGTGGGTGGGGTGGGCGGGGTGGGGCTGGGGCTGGGGCCCCACCGGAGCGGGTGTGAGGCGCGGGCCTGCAGCGCCCCCTGCTGGCGGCGAGGGACGGAGCGTTGCAAAGTCGCGGTGGCTCTGCACCGCGACACCTGTCGACCACACCAACCTTCCTTGACACCAACCTTCCTTGAACCGCGCACACTCCTGGGACAAGCAGAACCCGCCGGCCCGGGGGCGTGGCGGGGAGGGGCGTTGGAGGCAGAATCCAGCCAGCCTGGCCCTCTGGCCGGCGGCGGCCCTGCAGAAACCTCGCCGCCCTGCACCCCGCCGAGGCCCCTTCCCCGCCCCCAGGAAAGGGCGAGCACCACCGCGAGGATGGAGACAAGTGTTGCTGAGAAAGCGATCCCGACACAGCCACAAACGGGCCCGCCTTAAGCTGCCCAGGCCCCCGCGTCCGCTGCAGCCGCCTGGGGGAGACGCCCGGCCGGGAAGGGCGAGTCCGCGGGCGGGGCGGGCCGGGACGCTGCCTGGCCCCGTTCCCGGTGTCCCGGCTCCGCGTCACCAAGTACAGACTGGCTTCCGAGCTCCCGGTCACTTCACACGTGAGCGACCTCGGGGTTCACACGTGAGCCGTCTCGGGGTTCACATATGAACGGTGTCGAGGCTCCCCCTTCCCCACCGCGATGAGGGCGGTGCAGGTCTGCGGGTGCCAATGTCATCGTCGGCACAAATTCCCCGGCAAAGGCATCGGAGCACTTGGCACAGGGCCGGGCTAACTTTAGAGCAGCCTCGCGTCCTGAGAACACTTATTTTCGCTGGACTCCCTCGGGTCAGAGTAGCGTTTTGGCGGAGTCGCACATACACCGCAGGGACCTCTCACGAGGATGGGAACTGAGTTGACACCGCCCTCCCCTCCGGGAAGCGCGAGGACAGGGGTCTAGCCCGGTGTGGGGGAGGAGCAGCAGCCTCGGTGACCGCAGGCCTCTGCAGTCTCCCCAGGCAGATCACACTCACCTTTTTTTTTTTTTTTTAAGAAGTCAGGCAGGAAGAGAGGAGGAAGAAATATTTATTTTGAGTGCCCCCTGGTCCTGAGACCCCAACCCAAGTCTTCGAGCTGTATATGGCCTAGCCCCAGGCTGGGCTTAACGGTGTGGGGGGATGGGGTGATGCTGTGAGCTGCTGACTCTCAGCAGGTGGCAGAATGTGCCAGCAGCCTTGCAGAGCCCCCATTAGTGGCTCCCGTGTCGCCGCCTGCAGGTTCCACCTCTACCTCCACGCTGTCAAGCGAGGGTACAGATAACTCCCTGGCAGGACCACAGCGAGGTTCAACAAAGGCACGTAATGTGCATGTCACTGGAGAAGCTGGTCAGCAGAACAGTGGGCCTGCAAAGGCCCACATCCTAATACAGAAATCTTTACTGTCACCTTGTAGGACAAAGGGGACTTGGCCAGTGCAGTTAAGAATCCAGAGATGGACAGGCTCCCGGACTCGCCAGGGGGTCCTTCAAAGCTGCTCCGCTGAGAGCTCCCACAGTCACAGGAGACAGGCTGGAGTCACGCCCCTGGCTTTGAAGGTGAGAGGGTCTGAGATCCCCTGACCTGGAGGTATTCACCACAAAACCTGGGATGCACTGATCCACCTGACCGCAGAGGCACTGTCCCCTGACCTTGGAGAGAGGTCCCCCTATTTCAGCAACCCCCCAGAAACAGCCGTGTGAGCTCTCTCCAGGGAGAACCGGTAGGCACTGGAGTGGGGAGCGTGGTGGGGCAGCCAGGAAACACAAGCTTTCTGCGTCCACCCGACAGGGCCTGTGCCAAGCAGCCATGACGCCTTCCTCTGAGGTTAAGCAGTTCTGGGGGTTCCGCTGTGGTTCAGGGTTTTCGTTGAACCGAACTCACATCTACTGCATTTCAAGGACTCCCGGCTGCTCTTTCCCGATTTAGCATCTCAGAAGTCAGCGTGTGTTGAAGGGGCCACATTCTTCTCCTCGCAGTGGAACCTACCAGGGACCACCTCAGAGCGGACGTCTCGGGTGACATGACACAGCTCGCATCAAATCTGCTTCTTAAATGTGCAGCTTGAAGCTTTGCTTGCTTGCTGAGAAAGGACTTCCTCATCCTCGGATGAACTGTTTCCTTGTAGAAGTCATATGGTTTATCTTGTTTAAAGTCTATGCTACAGCGCCCATTTCTTTTGAAAGAGGAGTGAAAGACTGGCTTTTTTTCCCAAGTGGCTAAGCTCCCAAAGTCGCCCAGGTCATGTCTGCACCAGGCTTGATGCACCACTTGGACTGTAGTGAAAAAGCCAGATGGGCTCAGGCTGTGTCTGTGCCCCCATTTTTTCATTACTTGCCCAGTACTGTAACAAACTGTCATGGCTTTCTGACGGCACCACTGTCAGTTACGACACACCCTCACTTTAGGCGTCCCGGTCTTCAGGTCATGGAGGACGTGGCGGTCCCATCAAGGGACTCCAACACGTAGGGAGGCTGTCACCTTGGTCGGTCCTCTTTTTCAGATGTTTCTGGACCATTATGTTTTCAGAATGATTTAAGAGAGGGAAGGAGGAAGAGAAATAAGCACTTGTATTCATTTTGCATTTATTTTGGTTCCCCCGACACTCCAAGTCACGGAGCCAGGTCCACACCCAAGGTGCCCCAGCCACCTAGGCCACCAGGGCACACCTGAATGAATATGTGCAATTTGGCGGGTCACCACCGCCACCCAGAAGTTTTAATTAGATTGCATTTGTTTTTGGACAAACCCATGGAAAGCTCCACCCAGGAAGCTTCAGGATTACAACGCAGCAGGCTGCAGTTTTCCTCTGGGCAGCAAATGTGTCCCAGTGCCTGATCGCTGCGTGCACCCGGGAAAGCCGCTGCGGTTTCCCGGTGCTGAAAGATGGACCAATGGAAGCTCCCTGTAGAAACGCCGAGTGAAGTGCACTGCTGTCTTTAGAGAAAGGGGAAGGCACTTGCAGGGCCCTGAAGTCCACAAAAGGGGAGTTTTCAGTTTATACAAAACCACATTCAGTGAGAAGCAACAAAAAAGATACTATAAGGGCAAATGAGTAAAAGCTCCCTCCTGCCACTCAGCATGTCCCAGGGGTTTGACCGCAGCTGCCCCACCCCGCAGGACAGCAGCAGGGACAGCACAGTCACTAGTCCTGAGGAGTGTGACTTCTGGAAAAGCAGCTCTCGCGCTCCCTCGGGACGGCTGTCTCCACTAACACGGGGAGAATCAACGTCTGCCGGACAGAATTCAGAAAACCCCTTGGTGAAGCAACATCCAGCCAAGCCTGGCTCCCGCTGGAAAGCAGTTCTGGCACCGCCGGGGAGAAGTGAGGTCCAAGAATGAGTGACAGCCGAGGATGAGTGACGTCCAGGTGCGCGTTTAGTTAGAGTTCAGAAGAGGCCCCTGAGTTCAGAATATTACGTGGGGCCCCAAACTCTAAACTTGAGCCGACAGGCGCCTCTGGAGTGGCAGCCTGCAGGAGGATCTGCACCTGCAGGCGTGTGACCCACCGCCGAGGGAGGCACCGTCTGCACCCTCAGGTACCAGCAGGCACCCAAGGCAAGGACGTCTGGACTGTCTAACCCTCCTGGCTGCTCTCCGCGGCCCCTCGCTCTCCCGTACAAACCCCGCCTGCCTGCCTGCCCGCCTGCCGAACGAACGAACGCTGGCTCCCTTCTCGGACTCAGCCCGCCTCACCCAGGTGCCATGATAAATGCTTTCTGCGTACACGAGCCTGCGTCAGAGGTGGTTACATGAATGACCCGGTTCTGTGCTCGGCCCGAACCTTTCACATGTGACGGCCGGGGACGAGTGACGGCCAGGACACAGCCAGTATCTATCTCTGCGGTCAGTTGGGGATCTGTTTCCACAGTGAGTTAACAGGCTTATAAACATCACCAATGCATGTGGGTGTTACCGTTACTTCCTTTTCTAAACACAGAAAGGCCATTTCTCAGGCCTACATCTCTGCCAACACACTGGTCACTAATGTCTCTCCCAGAAGTGATGGAGCTGTGTGCTCACCTGCCATCACCCTCACCCCACCGCCTGCTCGTAACACACTGGAACATTCCATTCCCAGGCGCTCACCGGAAGAAAAGCTCGGAACACACAGCAGTTCCACACCGACGGACATCTTTATCACCACTATTTACAGAGCCGCCCTCTCAGAACACAACGCACTTCTGGGCAGCACCGGCAGGTGTGCAGGGGGACGGGACTCCAGACAGCACCGGAGGGCGTCCAGAACAGGAGAGGAGCCTGGGCAGCGGCCGCTGCCCTCAAAGGCTGGGTCTTCCAAGGAGCAAGGCAATGAGGGCCCAGGCGGTGACAATGCTGCAGACTCTGTAAAACGACAGGGTGGGCACATGGCGGCTTTGACAGCACCCCACATGGGCCAACCCCCTTCCCTCCCGACCCCCTTCGCACAGACGCACTTCTGTCCCGTCTCTCCCAGTGCCCACAGCAGCATCTGCCTCCAGGGACACAGTGTCCCTGGGCCACAGACAGGTCTTTCCTCATGATGTCCATCAAGGGACACAGAGGGCATGGTGACCAGGGAGCCAGGCGCTGTCCTCCAGCATGCTGCTGTCCAGACATGGCTCCAACCCGCAGCCAGGTCCCTGAGCCTGTCAGCGGCAGCTCCATCATCACAGTCCTCGGGCCCAGGCCTGGATCCCAGCCTCCCCACTCCACCTCCGGCGCCCCTTCTGCATGACCCATGGTGGCCCAACACTGAGCCCGCAGCGGCCAGGTGACCGTGTGCTCCCCAGCGTCCTCCCCCGCCCTGAGTCCCGCAGTCTGCTGCAGCAACAGGTGCACGACGCTTTCAGAACTCGAGCCGAGTTGCACCCTGGTGGCCTCGTGGTCAGGTTCACCAGGCGCTGTCCACAGCAAAACGTCCCGTCCATGGCCTGGGGCCCCAGGGAAACAGCCTAGCAGAATGAGTCGATGGAATAAAATAAAGTGCTTCCTCTTCTCTTCCGACCTGCCTGCCTGCTCACCTTCATTCCTGCTGCGCCTTCCTTTAAGAAACCCAGATCGCGCCTCTCCTCTGCCAAAGACCACCGACATCCACTTCCCCCACGGCGCACTCGCCACCAGGTGCCTCCCACTCCGGCCGCAGCCCTGGGCTCCTCCGCGGGACCCTGCCCCCAATGGCTCCTTGTGATTCAGTGCCTGACACCATCGGGGTCTTCATGCAGGCACCCCTCGTCTCCCTTCAGTGACGGCCTCCCCCACCATCCTCGGTCCTGCTTTCATTTGTAATAAACACAAATCACCTGGCAGACCACCTGGCTCCCTCTTCATGGCGCCTTCCCCACTAGAACGCCGGTGGACCCCCGGACGGCGCCGGGCCACACAGCCCAGGCCCGAGGAGCACTGCTGGACATTGGCCCCCATGAGCCGCGCCGCCAGGAGCGTGCGCGCCGCCTGGGACGGGGACGGTCAGCACACTCACCGTAACAAGCAGGCGACATCGGGCGAGTGTCTCCAGTAGCGGTACAGGGACACCCGCAGGGTAGGGTGGCCCCGGTACTCCTTCAGGACACTCCGGGCGCTGCCGAAACAAGGGGCGGGTCAGGCACCCGGACCTGCCGCTGCCCCCAGCACGCGGGGCGGACGCCTCGGCGGACGCAACCGGGCACCTACTCCTTAAACTTATTGGTCAGGAGCAGGAACTGGCTCCGCGTGAGGCGCCGGACGTCGAACTTGCAGAGACTCTGAAACTTGCGGTAGACCTGCTGCTCGCTGAGGCCCGGCCACTGCGTGACGCTGAGGACGAGGACGGGCGGCCGGACGCTGGGGCAGTCGGGGCCGGAGAAGTTCTAGGAGGAGGGGACCAACGGAGACACTTTCCCAGGGCCGCGCGCAGGAGCAGGTCCCCGCGGGGTGTGACAGGAAACACGGGCACCCCTGCGTTCTGACCCGACGTCAGCGGAGCCCTCCCCGCCGCGCCCGAGAGCAGCAGCTTCCCGGCCAAGCCTCTGACGGGAAGAAGCAAAACGAAGACTACTCACAATCTTCGGGACCCCGGCACGGATGAGATTCACCTGGTTCACGTAGGGGGCCAGCACGTCAAGGTACAGAGGGAAGGAGGGCTCGGGCACGGGGCCAGTGCTGCGGGACCGAGAAGACCCCGAGCGTCAGGCCCACGGGCAGCTGCTCCCCGAGTCGGTCCCCAGCCTGTCGGACATTGAGCGGCTCCTTCACCTGGCCGCTGAGTCCCACGTGACACACGGGCACAGGTGACAGAATGCCCCGACATCAGGGCTGACGTCCCTGAGGAGACGAACCTAAAATTCCCACCTGGGCTTTCGGAACCAGCCCCGCCTGCCCGCTCCCCAGCCTGATGGTGTGGCCCTGGGACGGGCCCTTGTTGACCTGGGTGCTGTCCTCCCACCTGACAGGGCCGCGCAAGCAGGCCGGGAGCAGACAAGGCCTGAACAGCTGTGTGACAGAGCCTGACCCACCGTGGCCTCCTGACCACTGAAGGGCCCCAGGACAAGACGGGAGGCAGGGGGCCAGGATGTGGGGAGGGGTGGGCAGGGCAGCAGGAAAAGCTGTCCAGGGCCCGACAGTGACCTCTGCACCCCCCGGGGGACGGCTGACAGATGACTAAAGGACTGACACTCACCCATGCACTCTCCCTAGCAGCAAGTGTGCCACTTTCAGGAGCACTAGGGAGAAACAGTTCTGTTAGGAGCGGGAGCGGCCACTGCCTGCTGGCCGCACTGACGCAAACAGGCCGAGAGGCGAGCCTCACCTGAGCCGCACAGGAAGGCGTCGTAGGCAGCCTCGTGGGGGTACTTTGTCTCCGCTGCGCAGGTTCCAGAAGCAGGAGAGTGGAGCAGCAATCAGAACACGGCCCGGGTCAGAGACCAGCAGCGCACAGACACCGCCCCACCACGCCACCTTTGGGGGAGGCTGCAGACGCCCTTGGGGCTGGTACGGCGGCTCCGGAGCCCACAGGCCCACTTGACCGTCACAGGACCTACCGTACTTCTCACACTTGCTCCCGTGAACGATCACAGGCCCACAACGCCAGGTGGGATTCAGGTCACTGTGGGAGAGAAGAGCAGGCAGGATGACAGGAGGCTGCTCCCACTCTCCGAAGTGGACACAGGTCTCCAGAAATAAAGAGCCAGCACAGGT
The DNA here is from genome assembly GCA_004363575.1 of Solenodon paradoxus. Taxonomy (NCBI): domain Eukaryota; kingdom Metazoa; phylum Chordata; class Mammalia; order Eulipotyphla; family Solenodontidae; genus Solenodon; species Solenodon paradoxus. Next base: position 367,920 of record RJWH01001330.1, on the reverse strand, counting down.
AAGAGCCTGGTCACCAGGAGGGGAGCACAAGGCTGAGCAGTCAGTCATCCAGTGCCCAGCCCGGCCACCTGGGGACCCACCCAGATGTCAGGCCTGCAACCCTGAGGAGCACAGGGGTCGTGGGCCCCGGGAACCAGCACTGGGGTCTGCAGCAGAGGGCGCACAAGGCCAGGGCCGCAGTGAAGGGCTTCGGAGACCCCTGGGGGAAACGCAGAGGGATGCACGGCACAACAAATCCTTGAGAGTCAGAGAGCTCAGGAGAGGGCTCAATGGAAGGCAGAGGACGAGAGGTCATGGGTGTCAGGCACCAGGTCCCTGTCAACACCTAGCAGGACACAGCCACCCACTCCAAACACTCTGCTTAAGTGAAGTCTGCACTGGGAGGTCTTATTAGTGAGCTCCACAACAGAGGAGAATCTAAAATCTGACCTCGGGGCACTGAGGCCACACAGAGACCTGTGAAGAGGGCCTGGTCCTCTCAGGGGGAATGGAGGGGAGGTGAAGGCAGGGGGAAGGGCTGCGGGGCAGTGGGCAGAGCAGAGGGACACGGGCAATGAGCCGGGCGGCTGACAGGACACTGTGACGAAAGTGACAGCGTACAAGGTCTCTGATTTTCTCCTCGGAAATGGGGACCAGGAGGGCCGTCTGAGAAAGATGAGGTCAAGGGGCTGGGGACACGGTCCTTCAAAAGGCATAGTCACTGGGAGTGGAAAGAGCATCTGCTAGACATCGAGGCTGAGCCACGCACCGCTGTGGCCCCATGTGGCATGGACAGTGCTCACATGGGTGTGTGGGTCTCTTTTCACAAGGGCCCCCCTCTCCGCAGGGCTGATTCTCCAGCAGGGGCGGGAGAGTCACCACTCCAGCTCCCCCAATGGCTCCCCCACAGCTCGGAGGGAGGGCAGCAGGGCCGCTCTCCCTACAGAAAGGCCTGGAAAGGCCCGGGCTCCACCTGGCACTCTCGTGTTTAACATGCACCTTGTATGAGCAGTGCACTGCTGCAGGCCCCACAGAAACATTGGGGTACAGAAGAGAAACCCGCAGCACACCCTGGTGGCTCAGGCGTTACGCCTACGGCCGGAGTGTAGTCCACATGAAACCAAGGACCCAGGTTCTGGGTCAGGGCCGGGGTGGGGGGTGACACCAAATAATACCCAACTGAATCAGATGCTTCTTCCTCCTCTCCCTTCCTTCCTGCCTGCCTCCTCTGAAAAATAAAGGTGCTGAGAAATAACCCTTTTCCACGGAGCTCATCACTTCCATAATCAGGGACACACAGAAAGACACTGATGGCTGCCACGTTGTTCCTCAGCTGTGTCCCCCGCCTCCAGCTCCGCTAACACGTGGGGCCCACGCTCTGGAGAACTCCTCGTGCTGGGGGCTGTGCTGTTCCCTGTGGGCCCCCGGCGACCCCTCACTGGACACCAGCGACACCCCCCACCCCGCAACACCCAGAGCTTCACACCCGGCGACACGGCCCACTGAGAGCCGCCCTACACGCCACTCCAGAGAACAGCTTCTTACCTGTTGAGCACTTCGTAAACCTCTGAAAGGTTTGAAACCCTTGGAAAATTCAGCTCCTGGAATGATGGGAGAATCAAACATTTGTAACTTTTATCATCTGCTTCTGGTATTGGCACGTAGTCACTGAAATGACCCCAAAAGTGTAAACTCCTACAACCTCCTCTTCCTCCTCAAACACAACTATCCTTATTCGTGATCCAGACCTCAGGGAACGCAGCATCCTCGGGTTTCCTGTGAGGGCCCCAGCCCCCCAGGCTAGAAAAAGCTGCACAAACTGCACTCGTTCCACTTGCCCACAAAGACAAGTGTTTAAGGGATGCTGGTCACAGGACCCCAAGGCACGGGACCCGAGGCAAGGACGTGTATGTCGGAAACCAGATGTTCAAAGGACCAAGGACAGTGCCAGGGCCCCGCATCCTGAGAGCCACGGGGGAAGGATCACCACAGCGCCTGCAGCTCCGTCCTGCCCCCTGCCCCCTCGGACGCCACTACAAGAATGCTGTCAGCACTAGAAACGCCGAAGGACGTAAGTGATCTTGGCACCAAGTAACTCAGCTCTGTTTTCACGGCTGCCGTCAGGCGCAGCTGCATGATCAGCTGAAGCCTTGGACTCACAATCCAGTCCCGTCTCTGGTTCCGGTGTCCCTTCTAAGCAGCACTTAAACCAGCTGGGTAGCCCCCTCTGAGAAGGTACCACAGACCTCAGGTGAGGAGTCTTGCAAAGCGGCCCCGCCCTCCAAGCCCTGAGAAGCTGATGCGACAGGTGTCGGCCAGCAGCTGCCCCGCTTCTCTACGGAGTGGTCAGCGTGCAAACCCGTGGTCTCAGGCTCAGCAGAGATACTTAAGATTTAAACATTTTGCAGAGTTTTTAGAATCAAGCCTTAGAACAACTGGTCCTGTTGTCCCTTCTGAATAAACTTAACGGGGACAACATATCAAGTTCAAACTTGAACTTGAATGAGGGTGAAAAAAAACCACCAGGAAGCTAATCTGACCCAGAGGTACTGACACTGGCTGTGAAATAGGAGGAAAGGGGTCAAGAAGCAACTTTTAAGAAGAAACAGGAAGCCAAGTATTACTGGGACAAAGCCTGCCTCAGCCCAAGTGATATTATCACCTTCCAGACATCCTTCGTCACATTCTTGGTGTCAATGAGAACAGGAAAGAGGTCGTGGATGTTCAGCTTGAATTGATCGTAGCTTTCTAAGGGAAAGACCCAGAGAGTCAAGTGAGTTTGTTGGTAAAAAGGGAAGAAAATGATCCACCTGAGCTCCTGGTCAACACTGGTAAAAAAAAAAAAAAAAAAAAAAAAAAAAAAAAGAAAAAAAAAAAGTAGGAATTAAAAATATCCTTACTCCTAATCCTTAAAGATTTCCAACCCTCAATCAACTCACCATCACCATTTGTGAAAATAACAGCCAAGTCAGCAGTTTTCCACTAGACTGAGGTGCGCCCTACTGCCTACGTTAGTTAACGCTGTTTGCCAGCGGTAAAGAAAAGAGGTACCGGAAAGGCAGAGATGAAATCACTCATAAATGATGAGAGAAGAATCCAAGAAAGCTAAAAATGTTCTAACAAAGTGCCTGATGAACTCCAGAACCTTTTCACCCTTTAATCCAAGTGTTCCCTGAGAACAGCAGGTCAAGGTAACTTGCTTTGATGCAGCTCTGTGTCCCAGCCATCAGCCAGGATGCCCCGGCCATTAAAATGACACTAGCTTAACAGAGAGAAATGCTTTCAGTGAGTGACAAAAGCCAAACCAGAAAGTCAAATGCACAGTGTAAACAAATATGTAAAAATTTAGAACAGCAGAAAATACCAAAGGTGATAGGACTATAGCAGAGATTAGAGGCAGCTTCTGTCCTTCACAAGGAAAGGTGATGCAAAGCTCTGCCTGCTTCAATGAGACTAACAGGTTCTGCCATGGGGGTAGGTCTGACGCAAATGTGAGGTTTTCTCCGTGAAGAAGTGCCCAGGGCACAGATCTGTCTGACCCCCCAGAAACCTCTGAACCCTGGGGAGGGGCACACATGTCAGTGTGACCTCAGGAGCATGAGTCAACCCCCCTAGCTGGATAGCAAACTAAGACCAAAGGAAGGAGAGGTGCTGGGCACCCTACCTGGGAGAGGCCTGAAGAACTTCTCGTGCAGGTGCAGCAGGTCCATCATCATGTTGTGTCCCACCAAGGGCTGCTTGGGAAGTGGACAGGTAAAAAATGAACTTTTAACAATAAATATGAGGCGCAGCCTGGGGGAATAGCAGTGAGCTCCGCTGCCTCCGAAAGAGCATGGGCCACACATCCCAAGGTCCCCGGGTTCATGTCCTGGATTCAGGGAATAAGCAATGTGAACTAAATAAAAAATAAAATGAAGTGCTGCTTCTTCCTCTCTCTTCCCGCCTGGCTGCCTTCATTCCTGCCTGCCCGTTATTTGCCTTTAAAAGCAAATAAAATGAAAACGAGCACCACAGACTGATAGCAGCCTCTTGCTAAGATGCCACTTTGGAAGGTGTGACCATTCTCACCACATGGTAATTATGTCCCCACGGGAGGCAGCTCGAAGCTAAATGCCGACAAGGCACACGGGAAGGACTGGGGGCATCTAGCAAGTATGAGGGGGATGCACATGGTTCCCCAGTTGGTGCTGGGTCAGTCTGTGCTGACATGTCCGTGTGCCCGAAAGGAGGAGAGAAACGGTATGTCACATGAGCCGTCATTCCCCAAATCAACGATCATGACTCGGCGAAAGCAAAGTTAGAGACCTAAAGCCAGTTATCAGTGAGGGGAAGGCCTGGCTCAAGGGGTCTTCTTGCTTCCTGGCAGCTCCGTCAGGCCAGAAACAAGAAAGACCGCTACAGACAAAGAGAGAGGCTTCCTACCTTCTGGGCCTTCACCAGCATCTGGAAAAAGACAGAGAAACCCCTCGCAGAGAGAAGGATCTTCTTCCAGCAGCTCTCGCGGTCGCAGCTCTCAAGACCCCAGGGCTGCCGCCTGCTCACTTTCTTCACTGTCACCTAAAGGGAAAGCAGACATGAGTCCCCGGAGGAGTCGAGGTCCTGGGGAAGGAAGCTGAAGAAGAGGGGAGTCGGATGGGAAAGAGGGGTGGGGAGAGGGAGCCTTCGGAGGCCAGATGTGGGGAGAGAGAACCGCGCTGCCCTGCCCGGTGAGAACTCACCCCCTGGTCCCGCAGCCCCGTCCAGATGTTGGGGAGGGCCTGCCTCAGCACCAGCTGCACCTCGAAGGCCTGGAAGCCTGCGGTGAGAAGACCCATGGCTCACACAGAAACACCGCGACCCTGGAAAGGGCCCCACCTTCCCCTCCAGAGGAGCTTGGGGTGCAGAGCAGAGATGAAGGGATCAAGTGCAAAGACAGCTCTCAGGTGCACACAGGCCAGGAGTCCACGTGCGGGGGGCAGAGCCCAGTGATGACTTAGCTAGGGCAGCGTGCTCCAAGGTTTTCTTTCCTTTTTTCACCTTCAGCCCCGCGTCACAAACCCAGGGCCCTGCCTCCGCTCGCCTTCATTCCTGCCTGCACCTTACCGTGAAAAAAAAACAAAGAAAGGCAGAGGCAGGCCGGCCAAAGAGAGATGGAGAAACGTTCTATTTATTTTATTTAGTTGTGTATCTTGGTGCTCTGGGAGCCTCCAGGTCACAAGCCTGGGCATGGGACACATGTGGACTGTGCCCAACTGCGACTCCACCAGGACATGCAAGGAAAATATTTATAAATTTTGTTTGGGCGACTGTATAATGGGTTATTTTAAAAGAAAAGGAAACTTGTAATTAGACCTTTAAAATCAAACATGGCATGGGGATCAATAGCTGTAACTCACACAAAAATGACACATCGGGGTCCTCTAAGAGTGGCCCTGAGATGAAACAAACTTGGAGACTGGCACCCCCTGCCCGGCTCAGGCAGCAAAGAGCATGCCCTGCTGGAGTGGCAGACGGGTGCAGTCCACACACATCCCCAGGCCCCAGGTTTGAGTCCTGGGACCGGCAGGAGCAACCAAGATGCACAACCAAATAAAATAAATTAAGTGCTTCTTCCTTTTCTCTCTTCTGCCGACCTGCCTCTGCTCACCTTCATTCCTGCCCATACCTTTCCTTTAAAAAAAAAAACAAACCAAAAGGTATGCCCTGGCATAGAGGCTGGGTTCAGCCCACATACATCCCATGTCCCAGATTCAAGATCCCGGGCAGCGGGAATAACCAGTGCAAACAATTGAATAAAATAAAGAGCTTCCTCCTCCTCTCTCCTCCTGCCTGCGCGCTCACCTTCATTCCTGCCGCACCTTCCTTAAAAACAAAAAGCAGCCTTAAGCACATGAGATGGGAAAAGAAAAGAAGGACCAGCCACATCAGATAACTGGGGATATGCTCTTTTCACCCTACACCAACATCGAGCCACAGGTGGGTTCTTGAAGGTCAGGCGTTGCGCGGACCGGAGCCGGCCTTCACGAACCTTCCTGCGCCTGAACGGCTTTGCCCCCGTGGAGTTGTAGCACCATGTGCTGGGTGTTTGGAAAACACTGGTTTGCTGAGTTATGCAGCGGAATCAGAGAGTCACAGCTGACTATGCGTCAACAAGAAGACAGTAGATGTGGTCACAGATCCCGTCAGAAAGACCGTAGTACTGGGCATCAGCCATGCTTACAGCAGAAGAGGACAGTTTTCCAAATGCCAGGTTTTGACTCAAAGTCTGAATTATATCACTAGCAAATCCGAGTTATTTCTCCTTAAAGTGACAGGCTTACATCTTTCACTTGCGAAAGCAGTTGAAACTACCCACACCGGAATAACCAGTCAGTTCCTCCAAATAAAAAAAGATACTCCACGGGAAAGAAAGAACTACTTCAGCCTGAAACCTAAAATCCACCAGGCGCACCCCTGTGGCTGAGGCAGCCGAGGTGCAGGCCACGTGAAGCTACGGACTGGGGTTTGCAACCTGGGGCCGGGGATAAAAAAATAAAGAAACATGAAGTCAACACACCCGTCCCTAAACAAGCACCTCTTCTCTAGATAACTGCTGTGCTCCGGGAAGCACCAGCAATGTTTGTGCACACACTTTTGCACACTTACTTTGAATGTGGACTTAAAAGAGGAGCCAAGTTTGAGATTTACTAGAATTCAGAATGACGACTTCCTTGTCAAGACGCTCCTGAAGTCCAACTGGACACGTGTGTGAGAGCCGGCCGCGGCGACGCGTCAGGTGACGACCACCACTCGCATGCTCGGGCCTCACGCCGGGCCGAGGAGCACGGGATCCCCGCTGCGACTCGACCCGGGTACAAATGGTTCCCTAACGTGGCCTGTGGCAGCCCGGGGAGATATGACAGGCGTTTGGACCCGGGGTTCCCTGGAATGGGGCTCAGAGGCCCCCGGGGTCAGGACCAGGCCTGAGAACCAGTAACCCAGGACCCGCTCCACGGCCGCACAGGCCACGCTGGGGAGAAGGCGGAGACCAGCCCCGCGCGTGGAAGAGGGACACACAGAGCGCCCAGCCCTGGGCTGAGGCGGGCGGCTGAGGGAACTTGACTTCCTCAGCCCAAGATTCGATGTTGACTGAAAGCCTTCACTTCTGATTTGAGGTTAGAACTTTATGTCACAAGTCACGTGAGCGATGACCAGGCTCCTGGAGGGAGAGGGTATGCCCCCAGCCCTGGTACGTGACAGGGACCTGTTCCGAGGCTCGTGCCTACCAGAGACACCAGGGAGGGTCATCCAATCGCCTTCCTCTGCCAGGTTCAGCCACTGCGTCACCTCGTCAATCACCGCCTTGATTTGGTCTTTGTTCAGAGAACTGAGGACGGGAGGATGAAATGGGAATGCTGGAGAGAACCAGCAGAAACATCGGCGTGAACGTGAGCGGGGCCTCGGAGGCCGGCTGAGCCATCGGGGCCCCGAAAGCAGCGAGGAGGCAGGAAGCTGCACCTGGTGGAGACGGGACGAGGCGAGAGTGCCTCGCCCGCACTCACTCCTGCAGCAATGTGCCTTTAAAAAAAAAAGTGTGTCCAAAGTCTGAACATGGCCCATGGCCACCCCAAAGCTGCCAATGGCTCGGAGGAACAGCAAAGAAAAAAGCAGCAGCCCCTTGGTGAGCAGTGTCTGGGCGCAGTCCACATACATCCCAGGAACCCGGGGTCGCATCTAGGACTGGGGGGAACCATCACTGTGAACAACTAAATAAAGTGCTTCTCCCTCCTCTCTCAGAAAAGAAAAAGCTTTTAAAATTTTAAAAATTTTTAAAAAGAACATGTTATTTTGAGAGAAGACTTTTCTCCAACATTCGAAAATAATCTAAGGCTAATTCAAATTGTCTCTCCTTACAGAAGCTATGTTTTCACATGAAAACCATGAACAAGAATTTTGTAAACCTCCGATCTTGCCTGTCACCAGATAACATAGTATTCCAGAGCTGAAAGCTGTCTCATTGCCCCTCTTCTCGATAAAGTGCTGCCCATCACTGGTCATTCCTGCCAAGCTGACCACAGCGCTCACTGGGAGAAAAGCAGAGAGGCAGCGCCCGCCCGTGGGCTCACGCTGAGGCCTGGGACGGGCACGGTCAAGGCTACTCGGGTTTATTCACCACTGAAAGTTGCTGAGATCACATCAAAGTCTAGATAACACCTACAGGACATCTGTAGCCACTCTCCCTCTGCACTGGGAGGGAGTTCCTGTGTCTCTGTTCTCCTTCATTTTTCAGTCCTGAAAGCTCCCTTGATGCAGTAAGGGTTCTCCACTCAGACACGGGGGTGAGGTCCCCAGCACTGAAACTGTCTGGCCAAGCACACACCACCACTAAGTGACGCAAGGTGGCCATGGTCTGGGGACAGCGTTTCGACCCGTAGGGCAGGTAGAGACCAGCCACAAAGACAGGCTTTACCTGCGGGCCTGCCAGTTTCCGGTGAGGAAGTTGTGCTTGATTTTCTGCTCCTGTTCCTCATTCATATACGGGATCCCATTCTTGAGAAACTACAGACGGAGAGAGGCATCCTCTGTGTGGGTAGCAGAGTGAAGAGACTGACCTGGTCGTGCATTCACGAGGACAACAGAGGGACAGGGACTGAGGGTGGCTGCCCAGGTAAGCTTCAACTCTCCGTCCCTCCTCCGATGCCATACCTTGTTATAGTCGAAGCCATACTGGTTCAAAAACTGAACACTAGAAGCCTGGAAAGAGAATTCCGAATCCAAGACCCCAAACGTTGTAGGGAAGAGAAAGAAGTTATATGAATGGGCTACATACCTATTTAAAAAAAGAGAAACGTAAGGAGAAGAAGCCAAAACCATTTGCAAAAACCCTGGTGCGGGGAGCAGGCTCAGGGTGGGCCCCTCTCATCAGAGAGGCAGCTGAGTGTCGGCTGCCTGTCTTTCAAGGTCCATGAGCAGCCCTGGACACCAATGGACCATGAGGGACCTGCTCCGGGGAGTAGTGTGCCCCTTCGGTGAGCCCGGCTGCCGCTCAGTGTCCTTCCAGTCAGCTGGCGCCAGGGAAGCCCACCACCCTCCTAACACCGCCATCCTGAAGGCGCACACAGAAAACAGACACAGGGAAAGGGACACCTAAAGCACAGAGCAGGGGCCAACAAGGCCCCCAGAAAAAGGGCTGCTCCCAGAGAGATGGGACGGGTGAGCTGGAACCTTCAGGGAGAGCGCGGTGGGAGGCACCCAAGTGGGAAGTACAGGCGATAGGGCTCAGACAGATGCCTGAGCAGGATCTGGAGGGGTGCAGGGACCAATGGGCAAGGGTCATGCATTTTGCAAAAAAGCCTTTCACGTACTTGTTGGACTCCCCTTCGATGCTGGAGAACATGGATAACCCTAGAGGAACAAGAGTGCGGGCGTGAAGACAGGCTACAGGCGTTAACAACCACAAAACATACTGAACAGTTCTTCGCATTCACAGATAGCGCGCGGGCTTTCGAATAGAATAACCCACTTTTAAGTGAAGACAGGCGTGCCCTGATGAAGCAGCGACGAGGCCCACCGCCTCCACAGGAGAGTACGGACATCCCAAGGACCCGGGTTCACGTCCCAGGTCCAGGGGACGTGAATAACTAAATAAAATAAGCCGCGCCCTGGTGGAGCAGCGGTTAGGTCAATCGCCTCTAAAGCAGCGCAAGTCACATACCCCTGGGTTCGAGTCCTGGGTCAGGGGGAACAATCAGTATGAACAACTAAATAAAAATAAATGGCAGCATACCCTGGTGGTCTAGTGGGCATCCCAAGGTCCCAGGTTCAAGACCTGGGGCCAGGGAAAACAAGCAGGATGAACAACTAAATAAAGTGCTTCTCCTCTCTCTCTTCCTCCCTGCCTGTCTTTCTGCTGACCTTCATTCCTACCTGCACCGGCCCTTTAAATAAGATAAATAGAGGTGCTTCTTCTTCCTCTCTTCCTGTCTGCCTGCCTGCTTGCCTTCATTCCTGCCTGTTCCTTTCCTTTAAAAATATAAAAATAATAAAATGCTTCTTCCTCCTCTCTTCTGCCTGCCTACTTGACTTCATTCCTGTTTGTACCTTTCCTTTAAATAGAGAGAGAGAGAGAGAGAGAGAGAGAGAGAGAGAGAGAGAGAGAGAGAGAGGAGAGGAGATAAATTTGAAAAATGATGTTTCAAGTTATAATTCACATTGAAATTGTCAAAGAGTCTTTATGCAGAATGAACAGAAATAAGAAAATAGTAAATTGACACTTTTATTGTCTTAACCAAACACTGAAAAACACAGAGTTTAATATACACTTAATGTACTTTAAAGTGTGCATATTGCTGGAAAGACCACTACAAAATGAAAAACACTTCAAAGTAGTGAGAAAAGAACAGAAACATCTATGTGCTGTTTCCCATACTGTTCAAAGAGGTCTTACAATGAAGAAAAGCTGCCAGAAAAACAGAAAACAAAAAGCAAAGACAAGGATAGAGTGAAAAATATACACAGATGTTCACCATCATTCCCAGGACAAGCAAAGCATCAGCAGAATCTGGCCCACAGAATGTTATTGTAAATAAGATTTTATTGGAACACAGACAAGCTCACTCACTCATGTGTTATCTACGGCTGAGTTCTCATTAACAACAGAATACATTTATTAATTGTAGGAGACCAAATGGCCCACAAAACCTAAAATATTTACTGTCTAGCCCTTGACAAAAAGATTGTTGGCCCTATATTAAAAATATAAATTAAAAAAAGATCATTTTTCCCTCACCATGTGGGCAGAACGTTTAAGATTAATACCCAGTGCGAGTGAGGGAAACAGGCCGAGTCGCTGTTAACGTGGGTCACTGTGAATACTGGGATGGTCAGTAAGAAAAGAAATACTTAGACAACACAAAGAATGTGTTAGAGTGTATGCTTTACTCTGCAATTCCTCTGCTAGAAGCACATCAAACACATTTAATCACAAAAGTCCAGTAATATGTAAGTAGCATGACATTCAACATAACCTTATACCCTTGCTTTATTACACATAAATGGTGACAAGGTACATAGCATTAGCAGACTGTGTACGGTTACATTGTGGATACTATGCAGCTGTTAAAAGTGAATGAGAGGACACACCCTGGTGGCCTCGGGGTCGAGCACATCTGGGAACAGTCCCACATACATCCTACAGTTCCGGGTTCAGGGTTCAAGCCCCCGGGTTTGGGGGAAACGACCAATGTAAACTAAATTAAAAAAAATTTTTTTTTTTAATTTTTTAAAAAAGTGAGTGAGAGAGCATGTGTTGGTGGAGTAGGGGCTGCCTCTGGCCAACACAGTTCACATACAACCCAGGGAACCAGCTTCCCATCCCAGGGCCCCGGTGAACAATCAAGACGAATAACTAAAAAATAATAGCTAAATAATAAATAAAAAATAAAATGCTGCTTCTTCGTCTCTCTCCTGCCTGCCTCTGTTCACCTGCATTCTTGCCTGCCTCTTTCCTTAAAAACAAAAAGGGAATGAGAGATCTGTATGTGCTGATACAGGAAGATCTCTCTAAAGCCCTTTAATGAAAAAGAAAGATAGAGAAGAAAATGTTTATAGCATATCTTGCTCGTACAAGTTTTCTTTAAAGAAAAATCATACACATTTTTCCTTGAAAGATGGTATAGTTATTTTTGTTTATTTTTAAGAGGAAGAAAGGCAGGTAGGCAGGCAGGCAGGCAGGCAGTCAGGAACAGCAGGAAGAATTTTCACATGTTCATTTTGGTTGTTCCTCCTGGTCCTGGAGCGACCCAAGACTGATTGAGTCCTGAGGCCTTACATGGTCTACGCCCCAGCGACCGAATTAACACCTGAGCCACCAGGGCACACCTACGGTTTCCTTAAGTTGTTTTATTTAGGCATTGTTTCTGCTTATTCCAAAGTATTTGGTCAAAAGCAAACAAGAAAGAAAAAGACAGTCATTATCTTTGAAAAATGGGAAGGCTCTTTTACCAACAGCAAACCAGGCAAGTCATGACAGACAGCTGAAGAGGACTCACCGATCTGACAGACAGTGAACTGCTGAGCACTCCCACGGGTCTTCAGATACCACTCGGAAGGTGAGTCGTACAGACTGCGGAGAGGACACCTCAGCCCACAGCTGGGGAAGGTGGCCTGGCCCCCCGTCTCCCGCTGAGCAGCCCTCTCCTTGGCAGCTTCCTTGGACACCCAGCCGGGAGCACCGCCAGGCCTTGCGAAGAAGGCCAGGCCCAGGCCCGCAGCGCCATCCTGCCCGCCCATGGGGCCTGCAGCCAACAGGTAGGCGGGCATCCAGCTCAGCGCTCAGGGGCCTTGGCTTTACCTGATCTGCTGGGGCGACCGGTTGGAGCGGAGGCCGGTGAACTCTATGTCCAGACCTGCCAGAAGGTGAAAGAAAAGAGCAAAAGTGACCAAACTCCCCAGGCACAGGCCATCGCCATCGCTCTTCCTGTTCCAAGTGCGGCAGGGCCAGCGCCTCTGGCTCACCTCTGGACGCTCAAGCCGCCTTCGGTCAAGAGGGGGACAGACAGGGTCGCAGGGGCCCAGCTGGACCACCCAGGCTCCGCCCGCCCGGCTCTGCCCTCGCGGCCGCCCCACGCCCAGGCCCTCCCGAGGAGTCGCCGTGCTGCGGGGCCCAGCCTTGGCTCCGCGGCCTGGCGGCCGTCCCGCCGGCCGGGCCTGACCCCGCGGGCCGCCCGGCGCACCCCCGGCCGCCGGCCTGGCGCCCCTGCCGTAGCCGCGCACCCACGAAGTCGGCGCCCAGGACCAGCTCCTGCAGCAGCGGCAGGCTCTGCTCGAACTCCGCAGCGCCCACGTCCATGGCCGCGCAGCTCGGCCGGGCGCCGGCGACACCACGTGTGGCCACGCGCTGCCGCGCTTCCGCCGCGCCGACGGAAAGGTTCCGGTGGGAAGCGGGCCACCCGATTGGCCGCCGGCCACGCCGCCCCCAACACAGGTTTGACCTCACACCCGCAGGGGAAGGGGCTGCGTGAGCCCACCCTGACGACCAAGGCGGTCTCCCTCCGCATACTTCACTGCCGTCCGGCGGGTAGGGCGAGCCTGTCGCTCACACCTGAAGAAGTGCACTCGGGGTGGTGGCCGCAGCTGGTGAGCAGTTCCTGCCACCCTCATCATTACTGCCAGCTTCGCTCTGTCCTGGCCTCTCCCCTATGCCCCATCTCCTCACTGTCCCCTCTCCACTAAGACCTGGCATCGCATGTGTCATACAAAGCCTCAAGCACAACCCATTGATGTAGAGGGATCCCCAGGGCAGAGCCCACCTAGGGTCACCCCTACTGCAGCATCACTTACAGGTGAACCCTAGTCCTGTCACTGTGAAAGCCACTGGTCCCCTTCAGGTCTTCCTGTCCTCCCTTGAGCCCTAGACCTGTCTGGACAGCCTCCTAGCGCCCATCTTCAAAGTGAGGCGCTCCAATCAACCTTCATGATGGAAAAATATTAGAACTCTAACATGCACGTTAAAATGTCTATCCTGGGGTGTTTCGTGATCAGCAGGGAACTATGTGGGCGCATCCTGGAAGGCTCTCAGAAAGAATCACAATGGGTTTTTGCTGGTCTTTAAGGAAAGTTGCAGGCAGGAATGGAGGACAGTAGTCAGGAAGAGGAGGAGGAAGAAACCTTGATCTTATTTAGCTGTTCATTGCGTTGTTGCCCCCGCCCCGCCTTGAACCTGGGTCTTCAGGATGCACCTGGACTGCGTTTGCTGGCCTTATCTGCTAGGCCTCCAGGGTGCACCCATACTGTTGCGGTGACTTTATTATTATGTATGTAAAGCAGCAGGCAGGAATGGAGGCAAGCAGGCAGGCAGGCAGAGAGAAGCGCCTCTCCATTCATGCAGTTGTTCACGTTTTCTCCCACAGGGCCAAGAACCTGAGTCCCTGGGCTACACCATCCGGAGCCTCGGACTTAACCGCTGAGCTACCCAGGACATGTCAAATCGTACTTAAAAAAAAAATGTTGTCTCTTAAAAGTAACACACTGAATACTTAGATGGACAGCAGTGATGTTATGTCCTTTCTAAATGAGTCCATGTTTTAAAACTGGAGGAAAATGGTCTAGAAAACATCTTAAATAATCAGAACATTAACATCTTACTTTGACAAATCAACTCTTAAAGGAGCCTGCCATGATTCCCATCTGCCCAAGCTTCAATTTCAGATGAACTTGGAAACACTTCAGTCTTCGTCTCCAATCTAACGAACCTTCGCTTCACAGCAAATTTAGCTGCACTAACCCTGTCTTTCCACCACCATTTTCAGTTCAGCATCCCAATCTTTTCTTTCTAATCCAGTTCTGCCTGAAGGAATCCAGCAGCTCAAATGAGGTTAGGATTTGTCCCTCCTATCTTCACATTGCTAAGACTGTTCGGAATAAACTAAGACTGATATTGACATTTCCTATTTTTTAAAAATCCACACCCTTAGCAGCAACAGCTTTCATTTATTGAGATCACCCCGGGGAGCCAGACACAGCAACAAGGGCTGTACACAGGCCTTCCTCGTGTACTCTTGCCACAAAATGCTCAAAGGCAGAGAAACCTCATATAATGAGAAAATAAAGAGTTCATAATACGTCTTTATTCTTTAACTTATAAACACACTGAACTTTTCCTTCAAAAGTTAATTACAACTGGCAATAGCTGTTCTCAGATAATCCTCTCATGTCCAAGAAAGAGGGAGAACTTAGGTCTTGATTTAAAACAACATGCACACACACAAGTGCAGAACAGGATGACCTGAATTACAAACAGCTTTCCACCATGAATGCTACTGTTAGAAAATCTCGAAGCTGATTCTTCCAGATGCTCCTCAGATGGATGTAATGTATGTATGTACACGGCTTCTACTTCACTCATAGATTCTCCGAGGCTCCTGAAGCACCACGCCGCCGTCTGTCATAGCGCCCTGGAGTCGTTTCATCTGATTTCGAAAATATAGAGGAAAAAAACAGTGATTACATCAGCACTACAAGTTAGCTGACAAGACACTTCCCAAGAGAAAGAAACAAACTAATTTGCTCTTTGCTATACACTTCCTAGCCTCTGCTGGCTTTTCAAAAAGTGACCTCAATAATAACATACGAAAAAGACAATGCAGAGACAGCAAGAGTTAGCACAGTTTGAAAACATACAGACGAAATGTTACTATGTGAACAGGGAGTGGACTGGTGTCCACAGTATCGGTCACCTGTCCCCCTTCACACACGTGCGCACACATGCACTGACTTGGGGCAAGTCCAGCCCCGGGTTACTTCTGCAAAGCACCCGAACAGTGGCCCCAACCCTCCAGGGAGGGTAAAATGGGGTCATGTGCATCATGATACTCACCAAGGAGTCTGACATGCAGAGAGAGACTGGCAAACACAACTGTTATTCCTTATCTACTATCTATGTCAACAATGAACACAGTATCTTTAGATAAGTGCATGGAAGCAAATTTACCGAGTCCGAGGCTGCCTCCCAGGGAGTTGGCTGGTAGACCATGAAGTTGATTCCTGCCTCTAAGCATCGCTCGGCCAGCACGCGTCCCACGTTCTCACAGGCCACCACATTCTTGGTGCTATAGAGGTGCTTCTTAATAGCCCACTCACGAGTCGACGCTGAGACCACAACCTGCCCGCTGCAGTGCTCGACAAGCGCTTCGACGTGATGCTGAGACCTTACAACCCGCAACCTGAAGAGAAAGGAATAAATTCACGCTGCAGCACATCTGTCCCAGAGAGGAATTCCCTCCGGAGCAAGGACCTAAACATTTCTCCAGACTGCAGTGCTTCTTCATCTGCTTCAACGTTTCATGATGGGTTCTACTTGGGAAAAGTGTGTTTCTACCTTTGTGAAAACATCTTCAACGATAATAAGCCAACACGTACGACTTAACCTCAAATACTCAGGAGGAATTTGGAACTTCTGAGAGCAGAGATATATTTACACATATAACATAGACATTAAAAAAGGATATGAGGCTGTGCCGTTGGTGGCCTAGCAGATAAATACACCAGATGTAGTCCACATACATCTCAAAGACCCAGGTTCAAGACCCGGGGCAGGGATGTGGGGTTGGGGTGCACAACAGCCAGGATGAACAACAAAATAAAATGCTCCCTCCTCATTTCCTGCCTGCCTACTTGCCATCATTCCTGCCTGCCTGTACCTTTCCTTTAAAACAAGGAGAGAGAGAAAAAAAAAAGATCTGAGGAGGCAGAGCTAAGTTGATGATTTTACACTAGATAAGGTTTTACTTATCCTATGCTTTCATTTTTCAGTGAACATCAAAATAAATAGAAGCTCAATGTTTAATGTAAACTGATGAGATTAAATGTAAACTGATGGCAAACCCCTGTGGTTCAGATGACTATGGTGGCTATGATGAAAGCCATTTAAAGCCTGTGGACCCAGGATGAAGACCACAAGCCAGGGATTGAAAAAAAGAAGAAATTAAAAAACTGAAATCCTGAAAGTACTAGAAGAAAAAGTTACTTTAAAAATAATTTAATAATAAGGTAAATCCATTTAAATATTATATCAAACCATGTCAGTTTCTGAAAGACTGAGTTTTCGGCATACTTTAAAAAAAAACAGTAAAATGAAGTCAAAAAGCAAGCAATAAAACAAAATTATTTTAAGCTCATATATTGTTCAGAGCTAATTTCCATAACATGCAAAAAGTCTTATTGTCAATAATAACAATACACAATCAGAAAAGACTGTTCATAAAAAGGAAAATGTTAACAACTATTAAACCCATGAAAATATGTCCAATCTCACTAATAAAATGCATGGACAAGGCAATTAATCACAACACTGTAGTATAAATTACAATCATCTGGCGCACCCTAGTGGCGTGGTGATTACGTCAATCGCCCCCAAAGCGCAGTCCACATACATCCCAAGGACCCGGTCGGTGAGATCACGATGCACAAGTAAATAAAAACATAAAAGGCCCCCCTCTTTCTTCCTGCCTGCACCTTTCCTTTAAGATAAAAAAAAGTACTCGGCTCAAATTGTACATTTTCCCATAATTTTCTATTGCGGTGAGACTAAAAGTTTAAGCGCTTAATTTGATTGGCGAAGTTACTGCTCCGCCTCCTACCTAAGGGTTCCATTTTCATTTGACGACATTCACACCGTGGCCCATTGAGCTCCAGGCCCCACAGGCTGGAGGAAGGCACCGAGTTCCTGCCCACCCTCGCTGCCTCCTCTGCTGGGAATGCTCTGGCTGCCAGACGGGTTGGCCTCTTCCTCTCTTTCAGAGGGGCCTTAAGTGGCACCCGGTCCCCCGTGCTAACATCATCCTCTACGTCTCTGTGACAGCTACATAATTATCGTGTGTTCCCCTCCAGTACACTCTCCTCTACCCACGTGGGGCAGCTCCGCCAGAGGAAAGTCCCCGGCAGGACGTGGCCGCTCGCGGAGTGAACTGGCCAGCGGGAGGTTACCTGTGCCAGAAGTCACGCGAGGGCCACACCGTCTGCCAACCCCGCTCCTTCCTGGCGGTGGCTAAGAGCTCCAGATTCCGGGGATTCCGGTTGGTGAACTCCGGGGCAACAGCTTCGTTCTCCTGAGGCGCCACTGCAGGCTTCACGGCTGGCCCGGAACTGGTTGAGAGCGCTGCGACCCCACGCCCTAAGAAAGGGAGACCACCGCGCGCGTCGCGAAACATGACGAGCAAGGACAAGAGGGACGAGCCCACCTCCATCCCCTTCTCGGCCCACTCTGCACCCCTTCTGCTCCAGGATGCGGTCGTCACGGACTCTGGACTTGAATACTCTGCCACTGTCATCGCCAGGCTGTGGGCTCGTGTACGGCTCCAGGGGGACGTCGCTCGGGCATACCAAGCCATGTGCATGGGCACTTATCGCGCAGCCTAGGAAGTCAGCTGAGAAGTGGGCAACATTAATTACCGGGGCGCCTGCACACCGACAGCTCCCACAACCGCGAGCGAAGCGCCATCACCGGGGGATCGCAGGAAAAGCTTGGGAAATGCCTCGCCTCCTCTCCTTACAGGCACCCGAGCGGCCCAACGGCCGCCGCCATGTTAACTCAGGGAAAAGCCTCAGGCACACGCGGGTCCTGCGCCTCCGCCCGGAACTGGCCTCCTGCCGTGAGTGGCCAAGCAGGCAATCCGTTACCTCGACTCCTCCAATCACTGCTTACGCCGGCGTGCACGCAGCCGCTGAGCCAACCAACCGCCGTAAAACCCTTGGAGGTGGGGCACCATGTCAAAGGCACCTGACGCCCAGTAACTACGCTTTCCTGAATTCGGCCCCGGGGTCGCAACGCTTAGGCGGATTACTGTCCGTAAGCGCGCACACTGCAGCTGCACAATGGAAAGAAGTGGGCAGCAGAGGATGCACGCTTTCCGCTTCGGGCCCCATACTCGTGAGCCCGACAGTCTGCGGCTCGCCGCGTGCTCCGAGAAAGCTGCCACATTTAAAAACAAGGACCCGTCCTAGGCGGACACGCGACTCGCTCAGCACCCCGTGACTACCTTGAAAAAGGGCCCGTCCCGCCCCCACACCCATCACACCCAACTCCAAACTCCGCCCCACCCATCTCCCATTCTAGAAGGCACTAGAATGTACAAGCGCGCAGGCGCAACTGCACGTCTAGCGCCCGTTCTTTAGAGCACCTCCCTCCTCCGGCGCTCCAGGACGGCGGCTTCCGGTCTCCTCGCTTCGCGCCCTGCTCAGCCTCACTCTAATTGGATGAAAATGCTGAGCCCGCCCTCTTCCGGCCCTTCACTTCCGGCGCAGACCTCCGTCTCCCCCCCCGCTTCTTCTCTTTTACCCGCCCTGCTCCGCCGCCGGCCGGGAGAGCGGAGAGGCGGGTGTTCCCAGCAGCCCTCTCGGCATCGCTCGGGCTGTTCCACGCCGTTGCCGCCACCGCTGCTGTGGCCGCCGCCCGGCCCAGAGACCGAGACGCAGCTGGTCCTCCGTTCAAGGGAAAGTGGACGTACACCCTGCCGCCGCCATGGAGGGGCCTTTGTCCGTGTTCGGGGACCGCAGCACCGGGGAGGCGATCCGCTCCCAGAACGGTAAAGCGGGCGAGGCCCGGGGCGCGTCCGGCGGCGCCGCGGTCGCCCCACTCGGCCCGCGCCCGCCGCACGCGCCTCTGAGCCCCGGCCTCGTGCCCCTGGAGGAGGCGGGCCACGCGGGGAAGGTGCGGCCCGGTGGGAGCGGGTGACGCGGCCTGCACGTGAGGAGGCGCCCCGGCGGAGGGCGCGCTCGGCCGGGCACGTGCCCTCCCGCCCGCCGCTAGGCCCGTCTGCCGCGGTTCCACCCGGACGGGCCACTCGCCACCTTTGGGGCCTGTTAGGACCAGAAGGAAGCGAAGGCTGGGTTCAGCCGCTGGCTTGACCGATGAGCAGTGGCCGCCGCTCAGATGGCTCGGCCGGGTTCCCCGATGTCGGATAATATCCTGTCACCCGTCCTTGTTAGCTGACGGAATTTCAGTTGTTAGGTGTAAGTCATACTTAGAATGAATTTGACCGAGTCAGTAATACAAATTAAAAGCGTTAGATGGAGACCGTTTACACTTGGATTTCTGTCGAGATTGCCGTTATTTGATTCCTGAGTGTCGTCTTGAATGTGTTGGACATAGGCACCTTCCCTTTGGACTGTCGCTCTTTTGATTCACAGGGATGTTCGTTTTAATGGGATTTTTTAAAAACTGCTGGAACATTAAGGGAAAAACTGGTATATCCTTTTTGTATAAAGTGACACTGAAATTGTGACTAGCAGATTCCTTTTTTACTTTGAGACAATCAAGTAGCTATGCTTTAGAACACTTGACATCTCCACGGTAATTAACTTCAAAAGGAATGTTCGTCTCCTATTAGACTTCTGCTATCCTAAGAGAGGAAGCAAGCGAGGAAAAGGGAGAGCCATCTCCGTTCTTTTTCACCCTAGCCCCAGGTTTCCAACCTAAGTTCTTGGCTTTTATGTGGTCCACACCCCAGGTATGTCTCCACCACCCGAGCCACAAAGGCATATCCAACCTAAGTTCTTGGCCTTTATGTGGTCCACACCCCAGGTATGTCTCCACCACCCGAGCCACAAAGGCATATCCCTAATTTTTTAATAATTGGGATAGATTAGAAATACAGAGGCTGTTGGATGTTTACTTGCTTTAGGCTGGGATGCTTTTTTTTGGGGAATAATATCTAATTTCATCCTTATTTTCATTGGTTATCTTTAGTTATGGCTGCAGCTTCAATTGCCAATATTGTGAAAAGTTCTCTTGGTCCAGTTGGCTTGGACAAGATGTTGGTGGATGACATTGGTGTAAGTACACCTAAGTATTATGTTATTTTAAAATATATATGTATATGCATATATTTTTTCTGTGTAAGTTGTTTGTTTTTGTCAGAATGCTCCTCTTGGAAGATAAGATAAAGACGAGCATATTATAACGTCTCTTAATTATGTGGATAGCCTATTTCTGAAAGCGATTGTGCGTGTTTCTTTTTTCTGCAAATTTCTTAGGATGTCACTATTACTAATGACGGTGCCACCATTCTGAAGTTGCTGGAGGTAGAGCATCCTGCAGCGAAAGTTCTTTGTGAGTTGGCCGATCTGCAAGACAAAGAAGTGGGAGATGGAACTACCTCCGTGGTAGGTAAAATGAGGAAAAACTAATTGTTTTCCTAAAGTCATACTTTCAGAAAGGGAACCCTTCTTAAGTCATTTGCTTTTGAGTCAGAAATAAGTTACATAATGAGAGGGGGGAATGTAAGTTGTTTCTTGAATAGTAATTGAAAAGTCATTTAGAAATAAAACTATAACTAGTGTGTATAACATTTTAAATGCTGACAGGCGTGCTCATAAGTTCAAATTTTAAGTGCAAGAAAGTCAGTAAATATAATTTGATTAAAAACTTACAGATCATCCAGTATACAGGTAGGATGGAAACTCTTTTGGGGAGGGAAAAATTTTTTTTCCAAGAGAAACAAGCAGTGTTTTGTAGGGTAAATGTTTGTGTTTTAAGTTTTAACCCTGAAAAACTGGAATCTGTCTTGTCTAAAATAAGAGAAATGGAACAACCAGAGTGAACAAATAAATAAAAATGTTCCTGCCTCTTCCTGGCTGCCTGTTTTCCTCTTTTAAAAAAAAAAAAAGAGATTTCTTACTGTTTCCTTAGGATGATTTTTTTAAAGAAATCAAGTAAGTGCTAAAGCAGTGTACCGATTGAGACTTTGTTTAGCTTCTGTTGAACGCTAGATTTTTAAAGATAACAAATGTGTAGCCCTCTATTTTTATACTACAGAACTATTTGTGACTTCTATCTGAATTTAATAATATGTGATTTTTTTTAGAGTTTTTGTGAGTGCATTGTACATATTGGCTGTCAGGCTAATAGTGCAACAAATGTTTTTTCAACAGGTTATTATTGCAGCCGAACTTCTGAAAAATGCAGATGAGCTAGTGAAACAGAAGATTCATCCCACATCGGTTATTAGTGGCTACCGACTGGCTTGCAAGTAAGAATGGCTTTAATCTTTTGTTTTTTTTGAGCCGTTTTCATTAATATTTATTTTTAAAGTTGTGTTTTAGCATTTTAAGTAATTAAAAATGGGACCTTTTCCCCCTCCCATTTGACTACCACATTTTCTCTAATAGATTTTAGTGGCTATGCTTATGGGACAGATGAAAATAGCCATGATCTGAAGAGGGAGGATTTATTTGTGTTCTCCTTCTATATGAAATGGCTGGACAGTCCAGTAGTGCTGGTGACATTTTGACATGAAAAGTGTGTTTTATCCCCATTTTAAACAGGGAAGCTGTGCGTTATATCAGTGAAAACCTGATTATTAACACAGATGAACTTGGAAGAGATTGCCTGATCAATGCTGCTAAGACATCCATGTCTTCCAAAATCATTGGGATGTATCCTTGTGTTCCAGCAAAGTTTGACCTTTTTTTTTTGAAGTATGACCTCATACTAGTTGATGTTGGTACTGTATTGAAACCATCTGTTCCCTCCCTTTTCTGGGGAGAAAGATGGTATGAATTGCAGATTGTGATAAATCATACTCTAGCATTTTGACGGAATAAATGCTTATTTGATGAAATTGCCAAAAGAAATTCCGTTTAAATTACCTTTGGTGTTCATATACAGCCTTTTTTCTAATTCCAGTTCTTATGCTCCTTAACTTTTGACTAAGAAATGGTGATTTTTTCGCAAACATGGTGGTGGATGCTGTGCTTGCTGTTAAATACACCGATGTCCGAGGCCAAGCTCGCTATCCTGTCAGTTCCATCAATATTCTGAAAGCCCATGGAAGAAGTCAGGTGGAGAGCGTGCTTGTCAGTGGCTACGCGCTCAACTGTGTGGTGGGGTCCCAGGGTAAGTCTTTGGACTGGGTCGGCAGTGCAGGTTCAAATTCAGGATTTGGGCACACCCTTGTGACTCAGGCAGCTGGAGTGGCTGCTGTGTGGGCCATGTGGCGCAGGGGTGAGGGCAGGTAAAACAGAATTTGCTTTCTCTGGACTGCATAAAGAACGTCTTCAGATGAACCGTCTGAGATAGTGTTCTTTATGAAGTTCTGGGAAAAGAACATAGATCCTGGTGTCGTTGCTATTTTTTTTTTTTTTTCTTTTTTCAATTTAATCACATAAACTAGGGGAAATGCAAATTGAAAGAAATTCCATGTGTTTAACGCCATAAAAATGTGTTCCTAAGGTAGTTGTGATAAAATCTAAATACGTGTGTTTGCATACAGTTTAGTACCTCTACTATTATACTCTTAAGGATGGATATAGTCTCTAAAGTGTAATGTTGATATGTGTAATTACAGGCATGCCCAAGAGAATAGTTCACGCAAAGATTGCTTGCCTCGACTTCAGCCTGCAGAAAACAAAAATGAAGCTTGGTGTGCAGGTGGTTATTACAGACCCTGAAAAGCTGGACCAGATCAGGCAACGGTAGGCGAGAGATTATTTTGGGCCTTTGAAAGGGGTCTTTGTGGTAAATTACCCTTCGGTTAGTAGAGCGGGTGACAGTAACGAGGACGAGAGTCACCTCTCAGATAACAGATGACAACCAACCACTCTGAAGTAACACTACGGTGCTTCTGTAACTCTGCTTTATGAGTTCCTCAGAGAACCTTAAAAAATGAACATTTTTCAATATCCTGGATGGAATCTAGCACTGTGAACTCAGGAAACAAATATTACTGTAAAAACAAGTGGGACTTTTTAATAAGTTTTTCACTCATTTTAAAAAATTAGCATTTTAAAATATCAAGCTATTACATAAACTTACAGAAAAAACTAGGAACTGGGTAGTGGTGGTTAAGAGATTTTTAGGTCATGTAATTGAAAGTTGACCTTTTAATGGTTGGTGTTTTTTTAGTAATTGCACCAAACCCACAAGACATCTGTGGCAAGCATCAGGAGTCTTTTACACCTTTCTCGTGTACGCTGTCCCTTCTTGATGTAACAGTCCTTTCAAAGGGCACCCACTATAGAGTGGGTAGGTGTTCCAATTCTGCTGCCGTCGGCCTTCAAGTTGTGCTTTATTATCTGACTTTTTTTTTTTTAAGAATTATTTAGAGGAAGCAAGCAAATAGGAATGGAGACAAAGGGGCAGAGGGAAGAGGAAGAACAGTTTATCCATTCATTTTAGTAGTTTGTATTAGTTGTCTCTGTCCCCTACCACCCCCCACCCAGGCCCTCAAATCTGAGTCCTAGGGGTTTTTCATGGACTCTGCCTCTGGAGCTGCGGACTTAACTGCTGTGCCACCAGGCTGCAGCTGCACCAACCTAGTGTTTCTTAACTGCATTTTCAGCTGCTCTTTTTCTTTTTTGGGGGGTGGGGGGTAGAAGCATTTTATTTAGTCATCTTGTTTGCCTCTGGCCTCAGGTCAAGAACCCTGGTCCCTGGGATGTATGTGGACTGTGCCAGCCAGAAGTGGGGGGCTTAATCACTGAGCCACCATGGTGCACCGCTTTGTAGTTTTCTTATCCTTCAGTAGAAGGCTCTTGCTCAGACATCTGCTCCTTACTCTCTGTCCCCGTCTCTTTATAGCCCAATGTCTTGGGTAATTTAAGACTGCTTTACTTACCCCCTTTCCAGGCTTTTCTCCAGTGGAAGACCACTTGCTGAGGGCTTTCATATAAGATGACTCCTTAAACATGAACATGGGGTGAGGCAGGTGCATTACACACTGTCCATCTGCGTTCCTTTGGGTGGCCACTGTCTTGCTCTGCTTGTTCCCATGGCTTCAGGTGGCTCTTTCATGCCAGAGGTGCCCGGTCTGTTTCTCTGAGCCCCAGCACATGTGATCGTCTGATTGAATGCCGCTCACCACCTCCGCCAGTGTCTAGAAACCACCACTTAGTGACGGGAGCCTTCTGTTAGGGCAGAAAGCTAGGAAATCCGTAACTGCTCATTTTTACATCGTAACATTTCCTCTTCTCACTAAGACCACTTGATCTGTCTTCAGACGAAGTCTCATATGCACGTACTCAGGAGCTCCGGTCCCCGCCCAGAGGAGTGCACAGGCACTGCGCGCCCCTCTCCTGTGGGTTTCCAGTCTCTCCTTTCCCCGTGCTCTCCACGCAGACTGTCCGCACAGAACTCTTTCCACTGCAGAACTGTTCTCCTTACGAGGATCCACTGAACTCTTTCCTCACCTGGGCCCTCGAGTGTTCCTCCCTCCTGCTTGTTTTGACTGGTTATTTCTTACTCTTAAGGTAGTCAGGTTTAGCTATTCATCTTGGTTGTTCCCCCTACCCAGGTCTCAGACCTTAGGATGTATGTGAACCACATCCAGTGGCCTTATTTGCTAGGCCACCAGGGTGCGCCTGCAGAAGTTTTCTTGTGAGGTGAGGTGTACCTTACCTTACCTCACCTCATTCTTAAAAATTCTTTGAATGAGATTTCCCCTCCCCCATCTGTGGCGCAGGCTATGAAAACTGGATCTGGATTGGGGTGGGGTGACTTTAATTACCTATATATTGGCTATTTCAAATTTTTCTTCCCCATAGCTTGCTGTGATTTCCATACTGTGTCTGCCTCCTGGCAGCTTTACCTGAAAAACAAGGATTTCAAACTCATCTTTGTAGAAACTGAATTCTCATTCCTCCCCCAGCTGTTACTATTTCCTTTACTTCTGAAGCCGTATCTCCAGATGTTGTTTCTTGCCTGTGCCATTTCCACGCTATCAGGGAATTCTTTCAAAAACAAGATTTGATAACACTGCCCTACAAAACATCAGACTTCGTTTCAGTCCAGACTCTTCCACTTGCCTGCTGGGTTCCTGACTACTTCTGCCCGCAGTTTCTGCTCCTGACTCGACTGTCGGACTTGTCCTCAGACTGGTTCTGTCTGTGCTGGTGATCTCCGTGCCGCTCTGTGACTAGCATTGTTCCAGAGTGCGGGGTGGACAGTCCTGGATGCAGGACCCAGTCTTCCTTTCTGATCACACTTCTTGGTTACGAATTCAAATTGGGATGGGCAGAGCTGAATGAGCATTTTTAATTCCTTGAATCGGTGTAAATTGGACAAAAGAATAGTCACTATAATTGAATCTGCAATTACTTTGTGAAAAATGACAAATAGAGCAGTATCACATAAACAAGGCTGTTAGGGGCTCACTCCTGCAATATTGTGTCTGCAGGGAGTCTGACATCACCAAGGAGAGAATACAGAAGATCTTAACAGCTGGCGCCAATGTTATTCTGACCACTGGTGGCATCGATGACATGTGTCTCAAGTACTTTGTGGAGACCGGTGCGATGGCAGTTCGGAGAGTTCTGAAAAGGGACCTTAAACGCATTGCGAAAGCTTCGGGGGGTATGTGTTGTGTGTTCAGCCAACCGTCCCCGTCGAGTGTCCACACAGCAGCGAGTCCTTTAATTTCTTCACCACAAAATGACATCTTTTTCTTGTAGGGGTTACAAACACAGTTGCTTGTCTGGTGCTAAACTGTAAACCTTAAATCTGTGTTTCATACATCACTTTTATCACAAACATTTCTGAATCTAAGGATATTCGTGGAAGAAGTGTTTATGTATCTTTTTTACTATCTTACAGCAACTGTTCTGTCAACTCTGGCCAATTTGGAAGGTGAAGAAACTTTTGAAGCTTCAATGTTGGGACAAGCAGAGGAGGTGGTACAGGAGAGAATCTGTGACGATGAGCTCATCTTGATCAAAAAGTAAAGGATACTTCCTAATTAGAAAGTAACATTTTCTTAGTGGGAATAACCGTTGCCTTCCCATTCATTTGCTGCCATATTCTCTCGGTGACATGCGCAGTTATACGCATGGGAGAAATAAGATTGGGCCACTGTAGGTGGGGATGAAGTGACCATTTCATCTCTTCTGCACGGTCTAGACATAGGGTCTCTGGGTGGTCTTGTCTGTGTGCCTGTGACCTGGCCGGGCTCCCGGCACGGTGCCTGTTAGCTTCTAAAACTGCAGGACGTACTGACCGGAGAATTGTGCTGTTTTGACTAGCACTAAGGCTCGCACGTCCGCCTCCATTATCTTGCGTGGGGCAAACGACTTCATGTGTGACGAGATGGAGCGCTCTTTGCACGATGCTCTTTGTGTGGTGAAGAGAGTTTTGGAGTCAAAATCGGTGGTTCCAGGCGGGGGTGCCGTGGAAGCCGCCCTTTCCATATACCTTGAAAACTACGCCACGAGCATGGTAAGCTGCAAGCCCAGCGTGGGGCTGTCTCTGGGATTTTGTTAATACACCTCATCCGAGCCTTGATTAGCTTTCTGTGAAAACACCTAATTGTCTTTCAGGGGTCTCGGGAACAGCTTGCTATTGCAGAATTTGCGAGGTCTCTTCTTGTGATTCCTAATACCCTGGCTGTGAATGCTGCCCAGGACTCCACAGATCTGGTTGCAAAGTTGAGAGCTTTTCATAACGAGGCACAGGTTAACCCAGAACGGAAAAACTTAAAATGGTGAGTGTATATTTCCCATCTTTCCACTGTCGGCGCGCACGTACCCAGTTACTTGCAGGGCTTTTTCTACAGCTCTGCAGTGCAGCTGACTTTTCATAACTACTGTTAGTCTAAAGGGGCACCAACCATGGGTCACCTGGCCGCTCCAGTTGAATGAATGGAGCTGCCAGTTAATGGGCCACACAGTCATCTTGTAAAGTGTGGGGTGGGCGGTGTCAGAAGGGGCCACCTAATAGTTCTCTATTCTAAATGCAGGATTGGTCTTGATTTGATCAACGGTAAACCTCGAGACAACAAACAAGCTGGGGTGTTTGAACCAACCGTAGTTAAAGTTAAGAGCTTAAAATTTGCAACAGAAGCTGCCATCACCATTCTTCGAATTGATGACCTTATTAAATTACACCCAGAGAGCACAGATGGGCCACATGGAGGCAGTGAAGACGCCATTCACTCGGGAGCCCTTGATGACTGATCCAGTTTCTTTTATTTATAACAATGTTCCATTCAGTTAGCCTGTACTTGAGTGTTACGTGTTAAAATACAAGCTGACGAGCCTAGAGTGACTGCTGGGAGATGATTTCCATTCATACTTTGGTCCTCTGATTTCACATATTAGAACTTTTGTGTTCTATTAATTTTTAACAGCAAAGTTTGGGTTTAGTAAAGCACAGTTAAGCAATTTCATCCTCTCTGAACACACATGGCTACTCCCATCCCACCCCCAATGCACAGGGCAGCAACACCTCGATTTCCACCCTTTCTCTCCATCGAGTGTAACAAGGTGACGAGAATCCTGCAGCCAGATGCTCCCAGAGGGTGGCCCAGGGCTATGGCTCCTCCTTGGATGTTGACCTGAAGGTGGGGAAAGTTAAAACCATTATTCATTGGACAGTACTTCCCAAACTTATCCTTCCCCTCTTAATGCCTAGTAAGAACTAGTAAACTGCCCTTTCAAATTCAACTGCCTTTTCAAATTCAACTGTCATTTTGTGATTGCTTGGACACACCTCTGAGGTCTGTCCTGAGTGAACCCATGTCAAAGGTTTCTTCTCAGAGAAGCAGCAAAGAGCAGCCCAGGTCCCTGACTCCCCACCCACATCCACAAATTGCACGTGGACTCTCCTCGTAAGCTCTCCTCAGTTACTTGCGCATATTTACCTTCTCTGGGTTTAATCCCAGTTCTTTAGATATTGCCACAGAGAGGGCTGCAAAGGCTTCATTGATTTCAAATAGATCAACGTCTTCCAGGGACCAACCTGCTTTTGCAACCTACAGGAAAGGCCAGAGATCAGAGGTCTAAAAACAGGAGCTGTCTGTTGTAGACAGAAACACTATTGCTGAAGAATGTTAGAAACTGGGATTTCGGGTTCCTACGTTGGCCAGTGATAGTACCACACTTTGCCTTGGTGAAGTCAATTCTGAGTTATTTGACATTTTTAAAGGGGGCAGAACTTTATAGGGTATTACAGGTTATTGGCTTAATCCCAAAGAGTTTTTATCAGCAAAGCATAGGACACACGTGTTTGAGAATGAGACTCACAGCTTGTTTGATGGCTGGAATCGGTCCTGTTCCCATGATGGAAGGCTCCACACCTACTTGAGACCAAGACACTATCTGCGCTAAAGGTGTGAGCCCGCGAGTGGCGGCTTCCGACCTCCTCATGAGAACCACAGCGGCAGCACCGTCGTTCATTCCTGCAAATACGAGTGAGTGTCTTCCTTTCTACACTAGTGCTCATTGCCTTTAGTCACACACCTTTTCCATCAGTGCCCGAAGGCTCAGTGAGTTAAATTACTCGTGAAACATTTGGGCAGTTATTTGCTGTAACTGATTCTACACTGTGGTTCAGTGTTAAGTTTGGTCATAACTAACCATGGAACATTCCAGTGGGGGAGTGAAGATTAGAGTAGCTGGGGAAGGAACATTAGTGAAAAGACATGGAAGAAAATAGCCCCGATCCCACAAGAGATGATGGGAGTTTGTAGTTTTGGAAAACCACAAAGGTAAGTAAACAAACACCTGTTAACTCTTCACCTGTCTGTCGTTAGGATGTCAAACAACATACAGGAATTCAAACCCTTCTTTCAGTATACACACAGGTTATGTCAATCAAAATTAATGATCAAGTGTAGAAAAAATGGTAACTAGAGGTTTTAGAATAATTTCTGCACAGCTGAAATAAAAGCGTGAGATGATGTAAAGGTATTGCTAGAGCTAGCAGAAGAGAAACTCCAACCTGAAGCATTAGCTGGGGTCACAGTTCCTGTTCCATCCTTAACAAAGTAAGGCTTTAGCTTACACATGGCTTCCAGGTTGCTGCCGTGTCGAGGAAACTCATCTGTGTTCACTTCAGTAGGACCTGAATCAAAGGAAACTCATTTACCCAAGATCAGAACAGACAGCAGCGCGCTAGGAAGCTCGAGTCCTCAGACACAGCTCATATTTGGAAGAAAAGTTTATAAAGACACTTTGATTCCATCAGGAAAGCACACACTACTAAACATGACTGATAAACACAGAACTGTTCAGAAGACATTGTTTCACAGACCACAGCCCTTTCCGGGGAAAGCAGGTACAGGAGTTCTTGGTGCAGAAGGGGCTACAGGTGGGGCAGAGGGCTTTACTGGTCACAAACGGTGGGACTGGGGGTGTCAAAGTCAATCTCGGGCTAGACGCAAGAGATGTCAGCAGTCAGTCACGGAACTTGACTAGAGTATTCCATGTTAGAAAATAGCAAAGTGACCCAAGGATCCACCCTCAAGAAACAATACGCTGAGAAGCCAGGAGAAAGACATGTATGCTATCACCCGTGTACAGAAACAAAGCAAGTCAATCAAAAGTACTTGTCGGGGGCAGAGAGTAGAGCAAGGACAAACTGGGCGCTGGCAGAACATCAAGGACACCAGGCCCTGAGCACTGGGTTTGGGTCACCGAGTGACAACACTGGGACTGTGTAATTGTTCACCCACCAAAATAAGATGTGATTATGAAGTTAGAGCAAAGGTGAATAAGCAATCTATTAAACTCGCTTGCGTAAGCTGTTTGAAGCCAGGCTGTGTGTGAACCCAGTAAATGGGTGGAGACCAGGATGGTCAGGGCCTTCAGGCCGAGAGACGATTGGCCCCCGATCCCCACCTTTTCTATCCTCTCACTCGAGTTTTTCATTGTCCTGCGGTGCCCCCTTCTTCAGCCCTGGTTGCAGGAAGAGAAGCGGGTGGAGTGAGGGTAAACTGAACTGTCGTGAAGGAAGGCCTGGAACAGTGGCGTGAACTTCACACACTGTGTTGTGCCTTGATGGTGTTTGGGTCCGCTGCTTCCGGTCAAAGTGCAGTCCATATGCATCCCGAGAACGAGGGTTCATGTCCCGGGTCAGGGACAAGAGTCAACAACTAAGTAAAATTAAAAATGCTTCCTCCTCTCTTCCTGCCAGCCGGCTCACCTCCATTCCTACCTGTATCTTTCCTTTGAAAAAATAAAAACAGAGCTGCGTCCTGGTGAAGCAGCGGTTGAGTCAATCACCTCAGAAGGAACACAAGGCCATACACCCCTGGGTTTGAGTCCTGGGTCCAGGGGGAAACAACCAATATGAACAATTAAATAAAGTGCTTCCTTTTCCTCTCTTCCTGCCTGTAGATGTGGATTCACTAATGCACACCTTAAACTTACTTCACAGTGCATATTCCAGCAGTAAAAGTAACTCAAAAGGCATAAGTGAATGCACACAGCAAGTGGAAGTAATGGATACTCACTCTTGTTTTTACAAGGACAGAAGCAGGCAGGAAGGCAGGCAGGAGGCGAGAGGAGGAAGTATTTCTTTAGTTGGGCATCTTGGTTGTTGCCCTGGCCCCAGGTCAGGGACCTGGGTCCTCGGGATGGATGGGACTGCACCAGCTGGAGGCTGCGGATTTAGCCACTAAGCCACCAGAGCATGTCATGAATGTTCACTTTTGAGAGCTGCCCTGTAGGGGAACAGGTCAGCTGTTGCTCCTCCAAAAAAAAAATTCCGGTTTCTCATGACAGCTGCATTGTGGGTCTCGGTGTCTGCAGCTGACATAGCGCCCCACATTTCCTCACCCCGAACACCACTGTGACCCTGCTCGTACTCAGATGTATCCAGAATGTACCTTCTCTTTGCAACCTGAATGACATCGCCAAGGCACAACAGAGGAACATTCCCAGGTATTATCCCCTGGGGTATTACGCTCACCTCTAAACAGCCACTCTGCTACTTAAACCAGTGTGACTGCAATACTCACCTTTTCTAGACGACACCAAAACTGGTACAATCTCTTTGTCAAAATGGCCAGCCTTCTGTGCCTTCTCTGTCCTGTTCTGGGATAGGACTGCGAGCTTGTCCTGGTCTTCTCTACTCACTTGCCATTTTTGGGCAACATTTTCAGCTGCGGAAGGAAAAGGAATCAGGAACTGGGTTTTGGTAGCTCAGGTTTTCTACACTTAAACGAATACAGACCAGCCAATGCCAGCGGGCATGCTGGCAGGCTGAGACAGTCTTGCCGCCCACTGACAATGAACAGGGCGTACTGCAGTGACCCGCGAGAAGCCATTTTCTGTCTTCCTTCCCTCCTCCTCGTTTCCTTTTTATGCACGTGTAAGCTTTCAGAAATTTCCTTTTATTTAAAAAAAAAGAAAGGTGCAGGCAGGAATGAAAGTGAGTAGGCAGGCAGGCTCTGGGGAGAGGAGGAAGAAACATTTTCATTTTTATTAGTTGTTCACACTGGTTATTTCCCCTGGACCCAGTACTCGAACCCAGCGGCATGTGGCCTGTGCCCTTTGGAGGCGACTGGCCCAACCATACTCCATCAGGATGTGTCCTGAATATTACTGTTTGAAACCCAAGGGCCAGGTTGACAACCTGGGGATGGGGGATGAGGGTGATAAAATGAAGAAAAAATTTTAGTGTTTCTTCCTCCTCTCTTTTCCTGCCTGCCTGCATGACTGCCTGCCTTCTTCTGTTTAAAAAAGTGTCCTTTATGCAGGTTGCTAAACTGTTTATAATTTGTGTTCTCTCTAAACCATTTGCGAGGAAGCGGTACATGTCACGCCCCTTTATTTCTAAGGTTTAATGTCAGTCTGTTTTCCTCAACACAAGTCTGTTCTCTTACATAACCACAGCTACCAAACTCAGGCAATTTGACGTCATCCCACACTATCACCTGATCACATTCCGCCCATGTCCCCCAGTGACGGCCTTCATGGCACGTCCTTCTGTCAGTCCAGGGTCACATGCTCAGGTCACTGTCAATCTCTAGTTTCTTTTATTTGGAAGAGTTGCACAGACTACTTTTTTGTGTGTCTTAACCTTAAGTTTTTTGAAGAGCATGAGTCAGTTCTGAAGCCAAGTGTCTCCCATCTGGGTTGATCGGATGCCTCCCCAAAATTAAAGTAAGATTATTCAGAAAGGCAGGTTCGCCAGTGAATGATGGTGGGGTCTTCTGGGTAAACCTTACCCGGTGTCTCTCAGGGATGATGATTCAAATAGTATCCACTGTCCAGATTACAGATACAATTTAGTAGTTTTTCCATGTAAACTCAGTAATTTACAGACGTTATTTTGATATTATGAAAATACCTTCTTCCTCACCAAATTTCACCCACTAATTTGAGCAAACTATTCATGACTTGCTAACACTAACACCCCTTCTATATATGTTAACAAGCATTCTACTGTAAAAAGCTTTTCCTTCTCGCCCATGTATTCAGTTAACTGCATCGGTAAGGACTCATGCACTGTCTGACTTGCTATCTTACGATCCACCACCATCATTTATGTTGAAGCTCAAATTGTTCACGATTTAGGCAGCGGGAGCCTGGCTTTGTGTCGTTCTGACTTGACCCCACGTACTCGAAGCAGTTGCTAGCTTTCTGTGGCCTTTTGTCCCAGTCCTAGAATGAGTCATTTCTTGAAGAAATCCTATTTCCTCTTGGCGGAGAAAGGTACTTAGAGACAAAGATGTGTCAGGACAGCAGATTGCTACCTGGTGCATCACGGTCACTGGACTTGATCTTCAGGAACTTAGAAATACATACAATTAATAACTGGACAGGCCTACAAAGAACTCTGAACTCGTGGTTCAGACAGTTAACTCGAACACCGAAAGTTAGTCTTCTCTTTCTATCCTTGCAATGTCCTTCTAACAGCGTGAGAAGCCTGCCCGCCATCCTCAATATAGTCAGTCATCTGCTCAAAGCCAACCACACAGAAGGGAACTGCAGAACTTGCCATCCCATGAAACTGGGAAAAGGAAACTTAACGAGAGCTCATCATTCCTTTACAATTCTTTTTTAAATACTGACATAGACTTACAGAAATATTAACTACACAATTCAGTGAGTTTTGACAAATTCCTGTAGCCACATGCGACACATACATTCTATATGTGTAAACGTCCATCATCCCAGAAGTTCTTACGTGCCTCTTCCCATCTTCTCCCCGCCCTTGACGCAAACAACGTGACCTGACACCAGATTACAAACGCACTTCAGGGCCTTTTACTTGGTACCTGTCTTCAGTATTCACCTGTGTCGCCGGGCTTGTCGGTGTCTGAACAAACTGCTATTTTATGCGCTGTCCTGCTGATAAGATACGGAGCAGTCTGCAGAGTGGGGTTATCAGGGATAAGCGTCAACAAACTTGAACACGGGGCCAGCCATTAGAGAGGAAAGCAACCGAAGCCAACTGCCTGGCCACATCACCTGTTCAGACAGGTCTGTTCCAGCCACTGCCTCACCTGTCACGCCCATGTGGTAGTTGTGGAACGCATCCGTGAGTCCGTCGCAGAGCACGCTGTCCATCAGTGACATCTCCCCATACTTGATTCCCGTCCTCAAGTGAACGAAGTGAGGGGCCTGCAAAGAGGAATGGGGACCGAGGGCCGCAGTCACCGCCCTCTCCCAAGGGTCCCACCGAACCAGCCAGTGGCTCCAGCACCACCTCACCTCACCTCCTCCATTCTGACCCTCGTCCTCCTCACAGGGCCAGGTCCTGAAGACCCCGGATGGCAGTCTCTGCTGCTGCTCTTGGGAACCCATTTCTCTCCGTCCTGCCCGTCACACCCACTGTCCCCGAGTCCTGCTTCCTGAAGAACCGCGTTTATTCTGCAAAACGGCAACTGGTTCTCTTTGATGAAAAGCTCATCCATGTGAAGCGTGCTACCTATCACCGTGTGCTACTTATTTGATGGGAAGCGCTGCCCGTGTGAGGATAACCTGCATGCCCAAGTGAGCGGGACGGGGCCTGCTGGGGGCGCGCTCTCAACCCCCAGCAGCTCGACAGCAGTCAGAACAGAACGGACCGACTTGCAGTCAGGAGACCTGCAGAAACCCTGGCTCTGGGTCTCCTCCCCTCACCGGTAAGCTGGGAACATCACCTCTGCCCTCTAAGGGCTGCTGCGACACGTGTCACCGCGTAAGGTGCACCCGACGTCAGCCCCAGGGTTCAGAAGCTCGGATGGTGTTTGCCACCTTCAGCCTACTCCACCTGGGCTCCAGCAACGGCAAGGCTGTGCCAGCCTGACTCGGGGTCCCCAGGTCTGACCTGAGCTGCCACGGGACGCAGGGAAGACACTCCCCTGTTCACCACAGGGCCCGTTGGCAAACAGGAGCCTGGTGAGCCAATTCCCACTTGGCTGACCTCCCGGAGAAGGTGGTTCTCTTTTCCACATTCTGTTACCTCCAAAGAGCACAATGACATTGGTCCCCAGGGTGCTCCTTGTCCAGTGCAGAAAGGTAAGTGGCGACACCCGTTTCTGACTTTTGCCCACAAGACTTTAAAGACCAAGGATAGCAAGTGACTAGATGCCAGTTAACTCAGAAAACAGATGTCCTTTCCTCGTGACAGCACAGGCGCAAAGCCACCAGAGAGGCCTGAATGAGGGGCCTTACCTTGCTCATACTCTCCATGCCTCCGGCGACCACGATGCTGGAGGTTCCGAGCGCCACCGACTGGGCCGCGAGGCTCACGGCTTTTAGGCCCGACCCACAGACCATCTGGCAGCTCCACGCTGGCACGGAGTAGGGGATTCCTGCGCCCACGCTGGCCTGTCGAGCCGGATTCTGCCCACAGCCTGCCCGGAGGAACGCAGACACCCTCAGTCGTCCAGGGAAGCGGCTGCGGGGAGCGCGCGGTCAGGAGGCGGCCCTCGGGGCCTCCTGCCAGCCTGGCCGCGCTCTCACCGGAGGAAGGGCCCGCACGCAGGTGTGGAGACACCTGCCGTCTGCAGGTGCGCTTGGTCGCCGCAAAGGCCCTCAAAACTTCGGAAGTAAACGTGGGCGCACCCCTGCAGCTCCAGCAGCCAGAACAGGCCAAGCCACGTACAGACCTGGGTTACCTGTGACAGGGGCAGGTGGTGATGGTGTATACAGGTGTCAGATGCTGCACCTAAAACGCATGTTCTAAACCAATGTTACCTCAATAAAAAGCTGTTGTAAAAAAATTTTTTTTAATTCAGAAAATGGCAGAGGAGTAGAATCCCAAGCTCACCTCCTCCCCACAAATGCAGCAAGATTGCAAATTGGGCAGGGATAATGGCATCTTAAAAAAAAAGAAGAAGAAGAAAAGAAGGACTGAAGAACCGTAATAGACAGAAGACACCAACAGGCAGAGGCCAGGGCTCCCCGCGCACGTGTGTCCGGGCGCGCTCTGGAGACTCCTCGCAAGCAGTGACACTGAACTGTAACCAAACGTCTCCCAAGAACAGAAGCCCAGGACCAGATGCTTTACAGCGAGTTTCACTAGATCGTTAAAAATATAATACCTATTCTTCCTAAGTTTTTCCCAAAAATTGAACAAGAGAGGGTGCCCCCAAAGACTTTCTATGAAGCCAATGTTATTTTTTAAAGGGAGGGAAGGGGAAGCGAAAGAGAAAGACACGATGGAAGGAAGGAGTATCAGTCTCTCCATCTCTCTCTCCCTCCCACCCTTCCTTCTTAAAAAATGCTTCTAGGCGCAGTAAGGTTAATCACCTCCAATGGAGCACAGGTCACATACCCCTGAGTTTGAGTCCCGAGTCCTAGGGGAACCACCAGTGTGAACAACTAAATTAAAAAATCAAATAAAATCCTTCTTCCATCTCTGGCTTCCTGACTGTCTGCACCTTTAAAAATATTGCTGCTTCCTCTTCTCCCTCCCTTCTTTCCTCTTAAAAAAGACGAAGTAAAAAAAGAAAGACAAAAAGATGTCTTTGGGAACTCAACTCTAATGACGGGAAAACAGAAAATAATCATCCTCAGAATGAAAAGACACCCCAATGAATGGGAGACGATATTTATACATTGCGCATCCAATAAGAGGTTCATATCCAAGACTGATAAAGAACTCATACAACTCAACAACCAAAAAGAATCAAAAAAGCCAGTCACAAAATGGACAGAAGATATCAAGAGATTCTTTCTCATGAGAATATAGAGACAAGTGAACAGGCCCATGAAAAAATGGTCTTCATCATTTATGGAAGAAATGCACCAAAACCACCAGATATCATGTAACACCAGTGAGAACAGTCTGTATTAAAAGGACAACGAATGCTGGTGAGAATGTGGAGAGAAAGGAACCCTCACACACCGGTGGCAGGAGTGGAGGCTGGTGCAGCCAACTGTGAAGATACTGTAGAGGCTTCTCAAAAACTTAAAAACAGAATTACTGTCTGATCCAGTAATCCCACTTCTAGATGTCCATCCTAAGAACACAGAGTATTAATTCAACGAGAGGCTCCCCCATATTTATTGCAGCAATCCTTGCAGCAGCCAAGACAGGGAGTCAACCTCGGAGCCCATCCACGGACGGGTGAATGAAGGTCCGGGACATGGGCAATGTCACAGCACTCTCAGTCAGAAAGAAAGGCGAAAGCTTGCTATTGAAGACAAGATGCAGAGCACACCAGGGTAGACTGCTGCGCGAGGTGAGTGTGGAGAATAAAGACACACTGGATGATCTCACCCATCTTTGGAATATGGAAAAATAATGCAAATAAGCTGAAAAAAATCAAAATACATTTTTGGACTATGACAGTAAGGCTGAGGCTGCCAGAGAGGAAAGGAGTAGGGATTAGGTTCATATGGTGGAGAGGGTTTATCTATCATTTTCATTATTTTCACTTCCTTTCTTGGCTTTGTGTGTTTTAGCCTATTTTCATTCATCAAAATAAAGAAAAAATATATTAAAAAAAAGATGTCTAATGGAACAAAACTAAAAACATTCATAGACATATTTTAAAAGTGCAAAGTGCCTTTGGAGACACAGGAGGAAGTAGTTAGGAGGAAAGTGGAATGAGAGACTTGACGGGTACTCTTTCTCAACAGTACTGTTTACACTGACATCTTTCCCTTGTAACAATTCCATGTGTTTTACACTTCTGTGAATTTTTGTTTGCATACTAAATAAAAGGAACTGGTTTACTAAAAAGGAATCGTTGGCTAGCACTTGAATAGGCAAAAACTCCACTAGAGACCAAGGGCAGAACTTGAGCAATATTTGTACATCTAATTAAGCTAAGTGTCAAGGCTGAAGACACCTGGGAAGAATGAGGAAATAGAATCTCTGTAAGAAGCTCACAGTCCATCACACAATAGGTAACAGTTATGTAACAAAATCAGGACTGACAGATACTCTTCTATGATTCAATTGTGGGGACTTCCTTCAAGGAAAAGGAAGAAATTTATCAATGCAGAGTGGCAGACAAGGGGACTGAAAGTTTCAGAGTCTCAGTCACCACAGTTTATTGCCCAAGGATGTGTTTCTACAGTGATCACACTATTCCAAGTTTCAAACACCTGGTACCTTTCCTGGGTGAACTCGGAAAAAGGAGCAAATGGGTCACTGACAAAAACTTACAGAGAGTACATTTATCGCAGCGCTTTTAATTAGGGGATTAGGCTGGAAGCTTGAAACAGGTAGTTACATGACATTGAAAACATTTTCCCGGGGAGGAAAAACTATTCAAAAGCAGCCTGAAAATATTCTCTGAATTAGACTCAGAGGACATTCAAAATAAAAGTTGTTTGTGTTACCTAAGGCTCCTGCTTTTTAAACTACAATTACATAAACATTTAGTAACTCCTTTATAAAAATTTGATTATAAAAATGTATTCAGTGCCCTCTGGTATAGTATCGGTTGGGTCTGCTGCCTCCAGCTGAGCACAGTCCACATATATCCCATGGACCCAGATTTGTGTCCTGGGAAGAATCGGGGGGGGGGGGGGGGGGGGGGGGCGGTGAAATGGGGAACTATCAAGATGAACAATTAAATAAATAAAATGCTTCTTCCTTGTCTCTTCCCACCTCTGCTCACCTTCATTCCTGCCTGCATCTTTCCTTTAAATAAATACATAAAAACTTACTCATAATCCCATCTTCAAATACTTAAAGAGCTAAGAAATGGGGACTGAACATAAGAATATTAACACATAGCAGAATATGAGCTTCAGGAGAATGAGGATTTTTATCTGACACGAACGTTGCTGACCCTTAGCTGACAGAACGGTGCCTGGTACACAGTAGGTACTCAGTAAATATTGGTTTCATAATTGCGGGGGTACCTGAGCTTCAAGTGTAGTCCCAGTGATAGCCCCACTTCAAACCCTGGATAAATGACTTTCTCTCAAAAACTCTGTCAAATGGAGCCAACAGGACTCAACAGACTTACGAGGGGATTAAAGGAGACAGGGGAAGGCACTAAGCAAACCCACTACTTAGCAGACTGTCATCCCTGCTATTATTTTTATTATAATTCTGTGAAGACTGTAGATTTGGAAGAGATTAGAGAAACCAGCAGTGGAGAACCTCCTGACAACTAAATCAGTCTGAGTCATGAGCCTGGGAAGAAGAAAGGAGGGAGTGGTCCAAACCTGCGGCCTAGAGGGAGGATTCCTGAGAATGCTGTGCTTTATACTCAGCTTCAGGACAAGCTGAGAGAAAGAATTAGGAAGAGGCTACAAAGGAAACACACAGAAAAATGGGCCAGGTCTCATAAGTAAGGACAAAAGTTGTGAGGTTAATAAGTGAGCATTACTAATTATCACTGCAAATAATTGGAATATATGCTGTCTAGTGTGCATGAAACTACAGTAGTTCCTAATAACTAATCATGGGGCACCCTAGTGGCCTAGCGGTTTAGTCCACTGAGAAGCAGGCCACATACATCCCAAGGTTCCTGGTTCAAGACCCTGGGGTTGGGGCCAGGGGAACAACCAAGATGAACAACTAAATAAAATAGAATGCTTCTTCCTCCTCTCTCTTCCTGCCTGTACCTTTCCTTAAAAAAAAAAAAAAAAAATCATACTAATAGTAAGGTGAAAGAGATCTGAAATGGTGGAGAACTTAATTTATTAGACACAGATGATGATTTACAACGATGCTCACCTGCACATCTTCAATCTATCTTATGAAGTAATGTTACTTCCATAAAATCAATTTAAAAAAAAAAAAACAAGAGAAATTGTCAGTGACAGCTGGCCTATGAGCCCAGCAGAAGCACACCTGTGACTCGCCCACTTCCATGCAGGGAGTGGCAGCCCCTCTGCCAGGAGCATGACCAGCATGACCTGGCCAGCTCAGAAGTGGATGCAAGGTCCCCACCTAAGCAGCTGGGGCCCCCCATCCCTGGCACAGTCGCGGGGAGCACAGGAGGACTTCAGCACATGTTTGCTAAGTGTGGGGCACTTGAGAGGGATCTGGAGGGCTGTGCTCTCTCCGATGCGTCTCAAGACTGAAAAGGCGGTGGAGGGTGGCTCATTTGGGAAAAGATGATGCAAGCC
Organism: Solenodon paradoxus; assembly: GCA_004363575.1. Taxonomy (NCBI): domain Eukaryota; kingdom Metazoa; phylum Chordata; class Mammalia; order Eulipotyphla; family Solenodontidae; genus Solenodon; species Solenodon paradoxus. The sequence goes on along the minus strand of RJWH01001330.1, from coordinate 328,242 downwards.
GCCGAGGGCTGAGCTGGAGGCTGCCAGGCGCCCGGAGGAAATCTGACAGCGGGTACAGCGGGTACTCCTGGGGCAAGTGCAGGAAACAGGAGCTGAAGCTGAGGGGTGAGTGCGAGTGTCGTTACCTGCTGCCAACACGTGTCCGAAAATGACCTCTGACACCTCCTCGGGAGCCACGGCGGCCCTCTTCAGGACTTCTCTGATGACCGTGGCGCCCAGCTCATGGACCGGAACAGTGGATAAGGCACCATTGAAAGCGCCTAGGACAGAAGGGAGCCCGAGGTCGGTGAGCGCCGGGGCTGGCGCCCTCGCAGCAGCCGGGCGGCGGCAGGGGGCCCTCGGGGGTGCCGGGAGGCCGCGAACCCGCGGGAAACCTGAACAACTCCTCCCCACGTCCGCCTGACACAAAGAGCGGGCGCCTCCGCGCCGCCCTGGGCCCCGAAAGCGCCACGGCGCTAGGAGACGGGGGCATCGCCCAGCAATCCTGCCTAGAACAACGCGACACGCGTCCAACGCCCCAGCTCGGACCACCAGGCGCCCCGCCCAGCGGCCCCCACGGAACTGACCAATCACGCGCCTCGCGAGAGAGGCGCCTCTCCCCGCCAGCCAATGGGCGAGTCGGGAAGACCGGTGGCTCTACTCGGGGGCCAATGGGAGCACGCGGAGCCGCGTGGGGCGCGCCGAGCGAGGAGCCGGCGGGGCCGCCCGGGGAAGCGTGAGGGGCCGGGAGTCCCGGGGTCCCCGCAGCAAGGCCGCGCCGGTACTTCCGACCCGGGGCGGCGGCCGCCGGCCACTCACCTATGGCCGTCCGCGCCGCCGACACGATGACCACGGGGTCCGAGTCTGCACTCATGATGCCGCACGACACCTCTCGCGCGTTTGCGGGAGCGGCGCTGCGGGCGAGAGAAGAAAAGCCCTTCTCGGGAACGCCGGGGGCGGGGCCACGGGACGCCCCTCCCCCGGCCTCCGCCGGCGCCTGCGCGGGCGCGAGAGCTGGACCCGGGCGGGGCGGCTCCGAAGCTGGTGGGCGGTGAGAGGGCTTGGGGGTTCCCCGAGACTGACTTCCGGTTCCGGACCCGGGACTCGGACCCGTATCCGAACACCCCAGTATTGTTCCAAACTTCGGTCTTGGCAGGACGCTTTTGCTCTGTGGGCTCTCGGGATTTGGACGTATGGTTTTTCGAATCCATGACAAGTGAGGGTGACGGCTCGCCCGCGTTCCGCCCGGGATGGAACCTCGGGGGAGGAGATGGGGTGTGGAGCTCGCCCACTGCAGGCCTGGGTGATGCTGTTCTTTTGCTCTGTGGTGTCTGCCGCTCTTCGTTCCGTGCCAGTCATCCTTGAGGGAGCAGAGGACTTGGCTCTCCTTGCAGACCCCTGGGACTGCTGCCCCCCAGGGGTCTGGTGGCCTCTTGGGGGTTGTGACCCGGAGCAGATAAATTGCACCGAGTCCGCAGCACTGCCCGCGCACGGTCTCCTTGTGGAGATTCCCTATAAACAGAGAGACTGCGCACGAGCGTGTCGGCCTGCAGACCGGCCCTCGCTTTGTTGCGCACCCTGCGTCCTCAAGGGCTCCGGGTTTTTAAGTGAGTAGTTTTCATAGCTGATGGTCAGCCATTTCCGAGGAGGGAGGCTCTGTCTCCCTGCAGCGTCCAGAAAATAGCTCAGGGTCTCAAATTGCATGTGTCAACTCACGCAATGCCCCTTCTCTTCTGTGTTTCTGTGGGGCGGCCTCCCTGAGCTTAGTACATAAATCATTAGGGTACTGGGTGGTGCGGTCATTCCTTGGGCCTAGACTCTGCGAAAGGTTTAAGGCCTGTAGGTTTAACATAATTAGGTGATTGGAACTTGAAATGAGGGCGTGGGTCAGTCATAGCTGGATGGGTACTGGGCACAAGAAGGTGAGGCCCACCAGGCTCTCCCCTCTGTCTCAGGAGGCCTGGTGCCCTTGGGGGCTGGGCACCCCTTTTTTCTTACTGGAAGATGAACTCAATGTGTGAGGAAGCAGGGGGTGCCTCACTGCCCCCCAGATGAAAAGGATTTCCTCTGACAGCCTGGACAAACTGTCGGGAGAGCCGCATGTCTTCCTGAGTTAAGGCTTCTGCTTAAAACCATGTACGGCATCCTGTGACCTTTTGTGTGGCCGAATGCAGTGGGGCTGTTCCCTTGGTGAACATGGCGGGGAAGACACAACCCAAAATTCCTTTAAAGAAGGAAAGTGTTACCACTCGTAACAAGGAGACAGGCACTCAAAGCAGTGCTGCAGATCAGCTCACCTCACGAGCAGGCACCAGCCCTCCTAGTGCCTGGTCACCTGGGGTTTATTCAAAGACTGGCAGCAGGACTCCTCTGAAGAGTGATTTTAGTAGTAAAATGAAGCAAGGTTATCCCCGGGTCATTGCTAGCCATTCTGCATCAGCTTAGCCTGTCAAAGATTTTCTTTACTCCCTGAAAGACGTTTTCTTAGTCTATGGTCTAGAACTACTTTAGCCCAGGAATCAAAGGAGGTTAAGTTTTGAATATTCATTCAATGCCCAAAGCCTCAGGGACTCCACCAGTTTTGTAGGGTGGCCTCATGGAGTGTTTTCCATGATAAAATTAGGTTTTCCTATTACAGCTGATCCACTGACCAAGGGGCAGAGTTATGTATGTCTCTCTCTATATAGGTATGTAGAGATACATATATACACATATACATATAATATAAATAATACATGTGTTATATGATAATATAAATAATATTGTATATGTATACAATATATTGACATGTTAATCATGTATTCCTTTTGCACCTTTCCTTAAAAATATATATAATATATAAATATATATAATTTTTTCTAAGGAAAGGTACAAAAAGGAATGAAGGCGAACAGAGGCAGGCAGCTCAAAGGAAAGAGGAGGAAGTATTTTATTTAGTTGTTCATCATGGTTGTTCTTGCTGGTCCTGGGACAGAACCTAGGACCTTGGGATTTGGGATGTATGTGGACTGTGTCCAATCCCTACTCCAGCAGGGTGCCCCCAGAGTTCAAAGTCTCCCGCATTCTCCAGGAACCTCCACTTCTGGCCCCACTCACTTTCCAGCCTCAGCCTGATTTCTCCTGAGGCTCACCCCACAGTCTAGTCGAGTCTCCCCAGAGAATAGTTTTGCTTCATCTTGCTCCCCAGTGATAGACCCCGAACAAAAAAGAGCAAGACATGGGAGTCAATACACTCTGAGGCGCAAATTTACTGTCCCCTGTGCAGGCCCAGAAAAGCTCCTTTCTGAGAAGAGACAGAAGGAGCAAACCGAGGGAAGCTGTGTGACAGGGCCTTTTAAGGGGGCAGTCGCTGACTCGCAGGGAGGGGGCTAGAGGTGGAATTCCCATAAGGCCATCTGGCTGAGCTGTTGATTTAGGGGTAGGGAGTTGATGGGCTGCAATGTTAGCCGAGGGTGAGGGGTGGGGATGGAGTCCTGGAGCTCGGTAAACAGGAGCTGGTGCTGAACAGCAACTGATCTTGCTTCAGGCTGCAAAGCAGTTCAGTTTCTCATGCTTGGCTGGAAAGTGATAACTTTCAGTCTTTTTGTCCTACTCCTACCTATCTTTGGATGAGCCTTGTCTCTCTCTATTCACCCAGCACCTAGAACAGTGTTGCACACAGCCGAGATTTCATTCATGCTTTTTAGTAAATGGTGAAATGTTCATGATTATTATCCAAAAATCGTGAGACTCCCCAGGGCTCTCAACAGAGAACACTACTGTCAGGGAGGCCGAGCAGGTTGGATGACGAGTGTGCTGAGTAGCCATGAACTGACCCCCTGGCAGGTCGTGTCTGCGTAAAGGGTGAGCATGCATGGTGGCTGGAATTTCATGGGTGCTTTAAATGATCCTGATCCGTGGCATGTGACATACTTCCTTCCATGACTCCAGTGATGGTGATTGAGTCCCAGGCTCTGTTTTACTGCAGAGCATTCGTCCGAGTCCTACAGGGGTTTAAGAATGGACAGGTGTCCCAATCTCTCTCACTTGTGAAAATGCGCGCGCTCTCTCTCTCTTTTTAAAACTTTTTAAAGCAGGCAGGAATGAAGGCAAATAGGCAGGAAGGAAGAGGGGAGGAAGGCACATTTGAAAAATTTTTTCAGCTGTTCATTTTGTTTGTTCCTCCGGGCTGGGGTCACAAACCCAGATCCTTAAGCATTACATGAGCCACACTGCAGCTGCAGACTTAACGCTCAAGTCACCGGGACCCGCTAGGTGTGCCAGTCGCGGCCACAAAAGTGTGAAGGGAAGCTTCCTGGGTGGCTCTGGAAAGATATTCTCACCTCTAAGAAACACAGAAGACAAATCCTTGCCCCCTCGAACACTGTGGTGCCTGGATGTGAAGTCTGGAGCAGCGCCATCTCCCGAGTATGAGAGGACCCAGCGTGACTGTAAGGTCACCAACACAGGACAGCAGAGCAAAAATGGAAAGAACAGTGGCCTCTGAGAAGAGATTTGAAGTCAGCCCTGCATCTTCCTCTGATCAGCCTCTGATCTTCCAAGATCATAAGAAAGATTATAAGACAAATTTTCCTTATTTTTGAATTAAGCCAAACTGAATCAAGGAGGTGGTTCCTCACACATAACTGAGTGTGTCCTGGCCCGGCAGGCTGACTGCTGAGATTCTAAGATTCTAGGTGTCAGTGTGTGAAACGCTGCCATCACTGAAGCCCTTTTTAATGGCGCCAGAGAAAACACTGCAGTGAAACAAAAAAACAAAACTGCTTTCCTGTCTTTTTTTTTCCTTAAAGAGGAGGGAGCAGGCAGAAAAGCAAGAGAGAGGAGGAGGAAGCATTTTATTCATTTATTTGTTTCCTGGTAGGTCCTTCGGTTGTATGTGAGCTGCACCCCAGGCATGGGCTTAACCCCTGAGCCACCAACCAACCAAACCACCAATATTCCAAGAAGCCAGGATGGATGAGATTCTCCTATTTGAGATGATAAAAATGAACTTCTGCCTGCTTGGTGCTCTCTCCTGGCTGTTTTCCTTTGGGACCCTCTATGCACCCTGACCACCCATCAGCTCACCCTCCTTGCCCACTCCTTTGTACCTGCCTTTCTCCAAAAAGGCCCTGATCTGGCGCCTCTGAAGTGCATTGCATTTCTCACCTGAATTGTGCTCTTGAATGTCAGTTTCCTGCTGTTCCCTATCAGACACCCTTTGCCTTTTTCATGGCCCCCTGAATGCTTGGGGCCAGAGTGGGGGTTGGGGGGGTGGCAAGTAAATCAGAGACGCAACTTAATATGCCAGGAAGGGTTTCCAGGCAGCCAAGTTGCTTGCTGAGAACACGGAGCAAGAGAACTTTGTCATGAGCTTGTGGAGGGAAACCTGTTAAGCAGGCTGGGGAATCCTGTTGAACTCACAGGGAGAGTGAAACACTCCTGGGAACCTATGTCAAGGCTTTGCCAAATCACCCGAAGGAAACCAGAGCGCAGGCCCAGAAGCGGGGTGGCAGGGAAAGCAGAGCCTGGACAAGTTTCCTGCAGAAGAAAATCTGAGGGTCTGGATGGAGTCCGCAGTGCTCCCGAGAACTCAGAAGCACAGCGTAAGCCTCCTCTGCCTCTGGAAGGTGTCGTCTGTTCTGAAACACGAGTTCCAGGAACCTAGAGGATTTTCCCCCCTGGGATTCATGCCGTCTCCCGTCTGGTCTTTTTTTCAAGAAAAGGTGCGGGCAGGAATGAAGATGAGGCAAGTAGGCAGACAGGAAGAGAGGTGGAAGAAGCTCTTCACTTTTATTGAGTTCACATTTGTCGTTTCCCCAGCGCTGGATCTGGAACCTGGGCCCTTGGGACGGGTGTGGGTCAGCTCCCAGGTGTACCAGACCGTTAGGCCACCAGGGAGCGCCCCAGTCCCTGGCCTTTGCCGTCTGCTCCGTGGGTTGACTTGAATTGCCTATACTGCGGGGTTCTTACTTCATCCTGGGTAATTCCACCCTCTCTCCTGGCTTCAGTCCCCACCTAGAAACTGAGACTCCAACCTCTCCCTGGAGCAGACTGGTGGTCCTCTCTACTCTCTCTAGTAAAGTCTCCAACAGCAGCACCCCCCGGTGGAGCTGCGATTGAGTCACTTCCTCCAAAGGAGCTCAAGACATGTCTCTTGGGAGCCCAGGAGGGCTGGGTAAATGACCAGTGTGAACAACTAAATACAAATAAAATACAAACATTTCCTCCTCCTCTCTCTTCTTGCTTGCCTACCCATCTTCATTTCTGCCTGCATCTTTCCTTTTTGGGTTGCCCTGCAGGCAGGCAGGCAGGCAGGCAGGCGGGCGGGCAGGCAGGCAGGAAGGACAGAGGAGGAGGAGGAACTTTTACATCGGTTGTTCACCTGGGTTGTTCCCGCTCCCCAGGTCTTGACCTTGGGACATGTGGACTGCTCGCAGGAACTACCATCTACTAAGTTCTATGTAACCAGCACTTTTGCACTGTTCTCGTTAAAATCCTCCTGACAGTAGAAACAGCTCCTAATCCTGAGGTGCAGATGAGGCAGCTGGAACACTTTCCAGTGAAGCCAGCTCTCTGACACATGCCCCTCCCTTTTGTCCACAGACGGACAATTCCTTCAAGGGCCAAATTAACTGGCCCTAAGACACGATTCTTAACTAAATCCTTATATCTTAGCATCTCAAAGATATGCTGACTTTTATAATTCGAGCATGCCCCGGTGGAGTAGCAGTTGGGTCAATCCCCTCTGAAGGAGTGCAGGCCGTACACCTCTGGGTTTTGCGTCAGGGCCTGGGGTGAACGGTGTGAACTGAAAACAGCGAAGTGCTTCTCCCTCCTCTCTGCTTGCCTGCTGGCTTCATTCCCCATCACTGCATTGTCATTTCACGTGATTGTTTCCACTTGTGCGAACTCGGCACAGCCACCAGACTCGTGACTTCATCCTGGGAACTCAGGAACAAGTTTTTCTCTTAAGAGGAGGAAGAGAAACTGACCCAGCACCAGGCCTGAGCTCTTGGACTTGGCTCAGCTGCGGGGGTTCCTAAGTTAGGAGACAGCAACATCCTTTCAAAGCTCACTTCCTGGCTCATGGGGTGTTAATTTCATGTATATATGCGCACAGGCACCACACACACCCCACACCACACACACACCACACACACACACCCCCACACACACCACACACACCCCACACCCCACACACACACACCACACACACACCCCACCAAACCCGTCAGTGCCTGGCCTGAAACTACTCGCAAAAGTCGAAACACGTTAGTATCAGATCTCTTTGGATAAAAACACCTAAAAAATCAGACATTGAAACTTCCTTACTAATCTTGGATTTATTCACATTAACTGTACTTAAAATCAACTTCCTGGGTAGTACTCACCCAGCTTTTGCCAACTGCTGGGTTTCCCCAGTTCCAGTCATCTGAAGCGCGCTCCAGCACCCGTACTGCTCCTACTGGGGGAGAACACATTTTTTAAGGGAAGGTGCAGGCAAGAATGCAGGCTAGAAGGCAGGAGAGAAGAGGAAGCAGCCAACACAGGCAGCTTTTCCACTTTTGTATCAAAGACATCACCATGCATTTAGTTAGACCACCCTTCCTCTTGCTGTGGAAAACGCTGCATTTGGTGCTGGTGTGTCATCAGATGGCCTGTCATCAGGACCAGAACTTCACTTCCACATAGCAGTACTGGCTGAAATTTACTGAGTAGTCACGCATGCTGGGTTGGCAGTGCTATGAGAACTTTCCACGTATTAACTCCTGAGAGATGGAGGAGTTTGTAAGCAATGAGGCATGCAAGTGGTATGGCCAGGACTCAAACTCATTACCTCTGGAGACTGTCCCCTCAACCTGGAGACAACCCCTACATCTTACAGCAGTCATACCAGCAAAGCAAGCATTCAGTTCCAGGAACAGGCAAAACTGACTTTGCACATTCATAGGCATTCTCTGCCTAAGTAATCTATTAATGCAGACTCAACAGAAACCTTAAACTTGGCATTGATACTTACTAGGTCTGTTAAATTTACTCATAAAGTCCTAGTACTTGTTGAAAAATTTCCCACTACACACCGATTACCTAACACCAAAAGGAAAGAGAAATTGTTTTTAAATTGGGCGAGTTAAATGACATAGAAACCAAAACCAGTGTCAAAGCCCACAGTACTTTTTATCTTGATACAGAGAATATTAATACTTTGGCACATATCAAAATGTTTAATCATCAGCAAATATAAATTGCGTAGGATGTTTCATTGAAAATACTGCGCAGAAAGTTAATTGAGACAAAGTGCAGTATTTTAAACCCACCACTGAAGACCAGATATACTCGTATGCAAGTTAAACAAAACACAAGTTCATGTCATAACTACTTGAGGCTCCTTGATTGTATTATCTAAAACAAAGGGTTTTTCGGAATTACATTTCATCTCAAACATGACAATGAAAAAGCTGTAAATTGTAAAGCCATTCAATATCACTTAGATTTGATGGGAAATTAAGCAAAACTTATGTATTAAAAACATTTTCTCCTTTAGGACCCCACAGGCTGACTTACTATATATTAACAGACAGCTAATCAGTAGCAGAAAATCTCTTAAAACATCACAGGCATGCCCTGGTGGCCTAGTGGTTTAGCACACTCTGGGAGCAGTCCCAATACATCTCAAGGTCCTGCCCAAGACCTGGGGCCAGGTAAAACCAGTCAACAACTAAATAATAAAGTGTTGCTTCTGCCTATCTCTTTCTGCCTGCCTACTTGCCTACATTGCTGCCAGCACCTTTCCTTTAAAAAAGTAAATCAAAGCAGCATCACGGCATGCCCTGCAGTGGTCGGTCGCAGCCCACATACATCCCAAAGTCCCAGGTTCGCTTCCCGGAGTGGTCGGAATATACCAAGACCAACAACTTAAAAAAAAAATGAAAATGCTTTTTTCCTTTGCTCTGTTCCTGCCTGCCTACATCTTTCCTTTAAAAGCAAAAACAAAAATGACTGAGATGTTCCAATTACCTCAATTACCTGAAATAATTTCACAAAAATAAATTCTGCTTTCCAGTTAAAACCTAGTGAGTATTTTGTAACTCTTTTCTTCGTTATTAATTTCTTTTCAAGTATTTTCTGGCAATTATTTTTACAAGCCAAGAAAAAAAAAACGAAATCCTAAAACCACAATTAAATACATTTAAAATACATCTAAATTAAATGGAATCCTAAATTCCAAGCCCACTTTATAAAACAAGGTAAAATTAAAAAAAAATTAAGTGCACAATCAAAACTGATGTGTTGGGCTTGACTCCTAAGGTCAGGGCTGAAGGAAGGGGCTGCAAAGGATTGAGAAGTAGAATGAAAGAAACAGACCAAAATGGAAAGAAATCGGGGTCAGGGGGTCCACCATCAGGGATCTCTCACCCCAAACAAGGAAGTCATTCACAGAAAAAATGCAAGTAGTACATCGCCATTCTAACAATGTTTACAAAGTCACTGTACATTCAAAAGGTTTAAGATAACTATCTAGTGTCTAGGCTTCTTCCTGAGCCTTAGCAGGGAACCAAAACCTCCGGCCAAGGTTTTCCCTGCAGGCGGGCCTCTGGTTTTCCAGTTGCCTGGGTAATTGCTTTCCTCTGCTTGGCTTTACGTATCTCAACTAAGCTTCCTCTTTACTGATCCCATCACTGATGCATGGACTTAGGTTTCACCTTTGTGGTTCCTTGAGGGTTAAGGAAATTCAGCACTTCAATGAAAATAATGACATATACTCTCACACATACAAAATACACAAATGCATGAATTACGATAAAAATCTTTTATTTAGGTTTGGTCAGTACAGGTAAGATATACTGGAGTCACAGAGCAATATGCATTAACAGGATACAACAGTTCATAAAAACTGAGTAACTATGCACACAAATTTCTTAAACATTCATCACCTAAAGAGAAAATGCACAGATGTATGGTGGAAAAACTGTATCTAACACACTGAAACTACTATAGGACTCCACAGACAAGTCCAACTCTTAGTGATAAAACTACTGTACTGGGCAAACTCGGCAGTCAGAACCCCACATCTACTCTACCACGTCTGAATGGTGCAGAAGTGTAAGCACAGCAGGAGAGAGAATGCCCCGCCGCAGCACAGGCCCAAGACACAGATTTATAGACATCATTGTGTTATGCTTTAAGGAAGGAGTTCCATTTACAACTTCACATTAACTCATATAAAAATAACTTGACCCTACACAAAATGTCCTTTTAGCAACATTCAAAGTAATTAACTGTTACAATTTCCAAAGTGGCAGAGGTACCGAAGTAAAGAAAGGAAGGAAACAAACACACACCCACAAAAAAGGCAAATTGTGACAAAAGTATGTGTTACTTCTCTGGACAGTATCCTCTCCCAAATTAAATGACACTATAAAAATTTGCTGGAAAAAAATATTACAAAACGGAACCCTGTACATTTACACTTGAGTCCAAGCCATTGTGAACATGGCGGGAACCCGCAGTTCGGTTACCTTTCCCACTCACTGTTTTCTCCTCTTGAGGGTCATGATTGGAGTCTGTGTCATTTGAGGGGTGTGTGAGAGAGTTTTCACTGCCCGTGGGAGAGTCTACACTTTCATACCCAGCACTGAGTTGGTTTACGTAACTACTACCTCCTCTGCCAGTTCTCTCCTCTGAGCTGTTGGAGGCCTTATTACCGTTCCCTGGAGAAGGAGGAAAGTCATCTTCCGCTGTGTCCCCCTCCCTGTGAAATCCAGACCCAGACGTCCTCTGCCGGGCGGAGCTGCCGTTACTTGGTCCGTTAGCCAGACGACTGCAGTCTTTACCTGTGGCCTCTGCCTGTCCTACAGGCTCAGAAGGTGTAGTCCTGCTGGTACTTGGGGCTGAGGCCTGAGACTGCTGCTGCTGGTACTGAGCCAACTGCTGGCGCGTCTCCTTCAGTTGCTGCTGAAGAACTAGAATGGTGCTCTGCATGCCCTCCACTTCTTCATCAAGTTGAATGATGAAGTCATTCAGTTCTGTGCAAAGGGAGAGTCAAACCTCATTTAATATCACTTAGAATAGATTTAAAAAGATTTCAGTACACATCAAAGGTAATTGAAAAATGTTTACGATCCTATAATCATATCTCAAAATTTTGCTTTGGATTTAAAAATAGCCATTCAAGAATGAGGGAGGGGTGAGAAATGCTCCTATTAAAGCAATCGAGACTAAATTTGATTTAAACTATCCAGCCATATACAACTGAAGACAGCCCACAAAATCTCCCCGTGACCATCCACCTGCGGGCTGGGCCCTCGTAACAAGTCTCCACACACCCCCGCCGCCCTCGCCAGTATCTAAGTTCACTTGGCAGCAGGAGGAGCCCCTAGGAAGGAAACACTGTAGTTTCCTCCTGTACCTTCTACTTCAAACAGGACTATGCCGTAATCAAGAACTATTCCATGCCCAAGAACAAACTTAGAGAAAATAAATCTTCAGAGATGATAATACACATGTCCATTAAGTTTTAAAAAGGTTTGGGGCCTGTGTCTTTCACGAATATATAAAATATCCTATTTACTACGTTAAAAAATACTAACAGCTAAAAACTATCACATTGAAAAAGTAGTTTTAAGGAGGATATACTGATTTTTTTTTTGTAATTAACTCTCATATATACTAATTTTCCATTTAAATCTTTTGAGTTTACTTTCCTTACTATTAATTAACCTTTCTCACAAACAGGAGAAACAGGAGACACCTTTGCTCCTTTGCCTCAAAAAAGCATGACAGCTGACAATAAGCTTGACTTGTGTCAACAAATTTAAATGCTGTACCTTATTACTCTAGGTACAACCAATTATGTATTTTAAGCCTGTGGAAATAGACCAATATTTACAAGAACCCTTTTCAATGAAGATAATCCCCCTTTTAAGCACGGAATACTAATTTGTAGATCTACATAAAGCCTTAGTAACACAACAGTCTTTTCTATCTTCATCAAATCCAACCCCCCCCCCCACAAAAATTAAATGACTTTGATTCACCTAGAAACATTTCATTCATAATGTTAAAGAACCATTGGCAGAAGTTAACATGTGTGGAATCTAATCTGTAAGATTCGTGCCTGGCAGGTTTTTTTTTTACAGCCAGTGCAAAATAACCAAACTTTTCAAAAGACCCCTTACCATCCTGACTGCTTTTAAGCTCCTCACTATATTTCTTCTGTAAAGCCAACTCTGCTTCAAGTTGTGCAATACGTCCCTGGGACAGCTGCCTTCCAAGCTCTTGGTTCTCCTGGATAAGCATTCGACACTTCGCCATTAACTTTTTGCCTGTTTGGCTGCAAAGGAAAGAGCCATTCATCACAAAGTGAAGACAAAACTCTCCACAACCTTCTTTGTTTGCAATCATTATAATGAGGGAAGCGACACACACAGAACATAACCAGGCCACTGCAGGTGCCTCCCCAGAATTACCATTTTCCTGGAACACATCCATCTTCTGCGTGTCAGTGTTTTGTCAAGAGCAGCAAAAACCAACAGGAAGCAAAAAGTACACAAACGACCATGTTGTTACATTCACCATTTAGCTAGAAATCTATTTTCATCCCAAATTATCATGTGCAGTAGAAACAGGTCAATTAATACTGATGCTAATAAAGCCCGTGTTAACATCAATATTGATATAATACTAAGGTACTTAGCTTTAAGGAACAGAAAAATGCTTGAAACGGTACATGCTGGACAAGTGTGGTGAACTTAACGTATTATCTACTGATGTTGATTTACAATGATGTACATTTTAGACCGATGTTATAATGCAACATTCCTTCAATAAAATTTTAAAAAAGGAAATGCAACGTCAATAATCAGTGTATACCTCTTTAAGACATCTAATATACGAAAATCAGTCCCATTAATAAAAACGAAGAGTCTGTGCTACATCAGTGTTTAAGGACGCCTCTTACTAGGCGGTTCTCACAAGAACATGACTCTCACATTAAGTGAGAATGTTTACTACTATTTTGAGTGTCTTAAAAAAAAGGCTTCTGAGGTGTACCCAGGTGGCTTAATGGGTTAAATGCCCCCAGGTGCAGCACACATACATCCTAAGGACCCAGATTCAAGACCCAGGGCACCACAGGACATCACCAAGAATGTCTAAATGAAATAAAAAAGCCTCCTCTTTCCCTTCCTGTTTGCTTGTCTGCTCGCCTTCATCCTGTCTGCACATTAAAAAAAAAAAAAAAAAAAAAAAAAAGGGCTGGGCACAGTCCATCTACATCCCAAGGATCCAGGTTCGCATCCCAGGGCTGGAGTGAACAAACAAGATGAACAACTAAATAAAACAAGGTGCTTCTCTTGTCTTCCTGCCCGTACCTTGACTTTACTGAGGTGGGAAAAAAGCTGGCGCGCCCTCCTGGCCTAAGGGGTAAGGCCGCTGGACACAGTCCACGTACATCCCAGGTTGGAGCCCTGGGGCTGGGGGAAGCCACCAAGACAACTAAAGAAATAAAAAGTGCTCCTTCCTCCTCTCTCTTCCTGTCTGCCTGCCTACTTGCCTTCATTCTTGTCTTGTACCTTTCCTTAAAAAACAAAATAAAAAATAAAAATAAAACAAAAAACAGTAACATTTGAGAGTGGCTCAGGTGAGACAGCTAGGGTGTGGTGGGGTGGCCCATGTAAAGACCAAAGACCTGAGTTGGGGGGGTGGGGGAGGGCGGCTAAAAACAAAAACGAAAAGCTTCTTTCCCCTTCTTTTCTCTCTTTAAAAAATAAAAGGAAGGAAAAAAAAAAAAAAAAACACAAAAAGCTTCTGAGTCAGTTCGAGAGTCTGTATTTTCCAATTCCCAGCATACCCTACCAATGCCTTAAAAAACAACAAAAAAAAGCCTTAAAGACTGTTTCTGTTCATCAATTCCCCCATATTGCTTCTTTACATGACAGACCCTTTTGAGTGTCTTAAAGTGGAATATAGGTTTAAAAAAATTAATATTGAAGATACAGAGAGCTTCAGTGTTCATCAATGGACGATGGTTCTTAAGATCTGATGGTGCAGATATACAATGGAACTCTTCTTAGACACAAAAATGTGAAATCTTGTCATTCAAAACACAGAAGGAATTGAGGGTATTTTGTTTAGTAAATAAGCCAGAAGGAGAAGGAGAAATACTGGATGATTTCATGTATATCTGGTACATGGAGAAACAGTGAATATGAACTGACAGGATAAAGTTAAAATATATGTTCAGACCTTGAAGGTAGAACTAAGTTTGTCAAAGGTGGTTTATTTTTTCCCCTTTACTTTTTTCCTGGCTTTATATTAATTAAAAAAATACTGAAGTGGTTAAAGACTTCATTCATACTATAAAAGATAATTATCCTTAGGATACAAAAATAAGATTGAGGTTACTTATCACAAAGCAAAGCCATAAATATCTCCCGAGCTGGAAGTCACACTCCCAGGAGATGAGCCACCAAGCGCCGTGTGCCCTGCTGAGCTGACACGCGTGTGCGCGGCAACTGCAAAAATGTCGTCAGGTAGGGGCGTAAGGAAAAGACTTAACAATGTCATCTTCTAAATACACATTTCTAGATTATTTGAGCTTACTAGACAATGAAAAGTATTCACTGGCAACCTGAAATAGAGATTAAGTTTTATAAAACAAAAATTGCATGAACCAAGTCACAAAATTACAGTGTAGAAATATATTTATTGACTTGGAAACATGTTCATACACTGTTACATAAAAACAGAACGCTGTATTTCTGATAATTCAATGTGTATCCAATGGTGTGATAGTCAATACTTACATTTCTAAACTTGCAGCTCTATGCTATTTAAATATGGAAACTTTATTAGATAGCATGTTGAAAGCACAAAAAAAGTCATCAGAAGTTTCAATAAGTCTCTCAGTAACACTTTTCTTCGTCTTTAGCCTCATCAATTACAACAGAAAAAAATCATTTCTAAAGGGATCTAAGTACACAATTGTGATTTTACTTTTTAGACCACGATAGGACAGTTTGAGAATCTTGTCGTTGAATTAAGTTCAGAAAGACCTCGTTGGTTAAAACTTTTTTTTTTTTTTTTTTGCCTACACCACCTTCTATTCTTTCCTGCTTTAAGAGGCTTCCACTTGCCTCTCCTGCTTTGGAATGCCTGATTCTGTGGAAGACTCTGACTCTGAAAATGGGAACACTATGTAAATGGACTCTCATTCTCCGAATCAGTGTTTTAAGGTTCTCCTACCCAGAGCACTGATGTAAACTAACACATTTGTAACAACTTTCCTACACAAATCTGCGCCACAGTAAAACCTGGGTTACTATTGCTCAAAGACACTGCAAGTGAAAGCCGTGCGTTAGACATGGTTTAAGAGTTTGTTTGTAAACCTCCCAGCCTTGGGTCAGAAACCCGGGTTCTTGGGTTTTACATGGTCTGTACCTTAGATGCCTCGGTCACAAGGGTGCGCCAGGGGTTTTCTTTTTTATATGGCAACTTTAGTAGCTGCTCCAGATAGACTGACCCTATTTCCCAGAAGTACACTCAAGACTTTGGTCTCTAGTGAATAAGCTTAGAAGGTGCGCCCTGGAGGCCTACTGGATGAAGCCCAGATCATAGTCCACATACACTCCAAGGACCCAGGTTCAAGTCCTGGGTCAGGGGGGAAAACCCAGATGAACAACTAAACAAAATACTTCCTCCTCTTCTGTCTGAACTTTTCTTGAAGAACAAACAAATAAATAAAATTATTGTCAAAGAGGCACGACTGGCAAAGACAGTGGCATTTCTCTCACTTTACTGCTGCAATTGTTTTGTTGCAAATTATACAGGATCACTGCTTTTCCAATTATCTGGAATCTCTTATATGAATAAAGATTACAGAAAAATAAAAAATGCAAAATCAATACATGGGTGATTTATCCTCACAGAAAGAATCCAGAACCTGACATGCCCTGATGGCTAATGGTTACATTCGTCAGACACAGCCAACATACATGCAAGGGACCTCGGTTTGCGACCTGAGGCCAGGCCGGGGATGGACAATGAAGATGAACTTGATAAAAATAAATGCTTCTTCGTCCTCTCTTCCTGCCTCCTACTCACCTTTCCTTAAAATAAAATAATTTAAAAAAAAAAAATCATGATTTCTAATGCGAAAATTTTTCTGAAATAATAAACTTTTTAGGTGTGCCCTTGTCGCTTGGGTGGGCTGAGACTGTTGGGGTGTAGGCCATGTAAAGCCCAAAGATCCAGGTCTGAGACCTGGGGAGGAGAACCAAAAACAAAAATGCTTCCAAAAATGAATGAAATAGTAACTTTTACAAATGCCTGTCCCAAGATAGCTCTATCCTTATAAAATCAGTGATAACTGAAACTAATCTTGACAAATCCGTTCATTAAAACATTCTAAACATTTGTCATTTTACTGTCATGTAAAGAATGCCAGAATTCAATTAAGGCGAACGCTGTCAGAGTAGTGGTTGGGTCAATCGCCTCCGAAGGAGTGAAGGCCACACCCTTCTGGGTTTGAGTTCCAGGTCTGTGGGTAAGCAATCAGTGCGAACTGAATAAAAACAAAAAGCTTCTTCCTCCCTGCTCACCTACTTGCCTTCATTGCCTGCACTACTCCTTAAGAATAAGAAAAAAAAACTCAACCCATTCCTAAAATCAAATAACTCACAAAAAATGTAACAGGAAGTTCAAGGATTTATAAAACAGAGCATATACTGTGACTTCAATGTACATTTGTTATCAAGGTGAAGGAGACAGGCTATTTTGGAGGGTGTACAATTACCTAAAGGATTAAATGCAAGCTAAAAATTGTCAAAATGCTTAAATATATCACTCTTAATGCTTTGTACTGTCACATGTATGAAACATTTTAACTAAAGCAGAAAAGGTAATTTAATCTTTCTTTAAATTTGGAAAAAACCTCATGGCTCATTCTATTTGATTTATTCCATAGTATGGGATGAGCATTATTTATTTTCAATAAGTGATGTAATATCAGATATACTCTGACCTAAAGCCATGTTTATACAGAACAGACATCCACTTACAGGTGATTAAGACAAACTGCAATTCATTAGTACAAAGGAAGTGTTTTTTAACCATTAAAAATGAAGTAACCTAAAATATACCAAAAAATTCCCGAAGGGATAAAGCAGGGGTGGAGTATGGCAGCGGAAGGACTGCCCACCACCCCTATGTATGTATGATGACATTTGTTTAAAAAATATAAAAATGATTGTATATGTATAGAAATCATCTTCATGACACCCGAGAAGTTTCCGAGTGGCTCCATCCTAGAGAACAGAGCGTGGAGGGGCAAGGCCATTTCCAGGAGAGACTCTCACTCTTTACCCCAGCGTTTTCAGGCTGTTTCAGTTAAGACTTTTAAAACCCCACAAACCTCAAAGGGGTTTCTAGCTAAGTGGCAAAGAAAGATCCTGCCAAATGTGGTACATGTTTAATAATACACTTCATGAATTATTTCTTGACTCATTAAAATTTAGATCATTTCTGCTGTGATCTTAAAGAGCATAAAATACACACAAGGGCTTTAATTCAGGTACAATAACCTAATTTTAAACCAATCTGGTTACTTACCCTCTAATTCTCACAAATTGTGAGAATTTTAGAAGATTTCTTGCTGAAAAGTCACACAAACCATTTCTTCAACCCACCCTCTGCCCCACAATCAGTTCCCTAAAGCACAAACATATAAGATACTTACAATTTATTTGAATGGTTAAGAGAGAACTTAAGTCACCCTTGTTAAAACTGCACTTAAACGTTGGGACAATCTGGAACATTTATCTTCCACTCATCTTAGAATCCATTATCACCAAAGTGAAAATTCGAATTGGTGACTTATAGAATGATCTGACGAAAAGAAAAATCACCTCCAGGATTGGATGGAAGCATGAAGAAAATGCCTCATTTATCTACATGATCAAATGAATTTGCCAGAAATGATCACTATACCTTCCCACCCCCCAAATTCACAAAATACCTCACTTTTGCCAGCCCATAGTACCAACACATTATTTCCCCATTCTTCTGGCAAGCACCCTGTGAAGCTGTCCCACATTAACTTCTATGGCAATATCCTGGGACAGAGTGTTAAAAAATAACAAGTGGTAAGTCTCCTTTTCTTTTATGATACCAGCTGGAAAAAAGTAGGTCCTTTAAAAATGAGACACAACCTTTTCCTTCACTTGAAGAGCACAGCAATATATTTTCCAAAATCAATCTGCTCTCCATAGCCCCCCCAAAATAAAAATGTTAAAAGTACAACAAAATCATCATAGTATTCCTTGAACTTTAAAAAAAAAAAAAAAAACCAACTATTTCAAGGCACATTTAATTTAATATCAAGAGTGCAATACAAAAGGCCCAATACAATGAAGGAACACATCCCCCAGGACACCACGACAATGCTCTTCACCATTTGCCTGGTGGATGGAATGGGGAATTCAATAAATTTCACTACTGAAAAAAATAATGCAGTGCGTCTCATCACAGCCAATATCCTTATACAATCTAATTGTGAAATGAATGTTTATAATGCTTCAAACAGTTTAAACCTGAAGTTCGATACCACACCTTCATGTTTGTACATCCTCAATAAGATTGTCTACAATATTAGCAACCATTCAAAAGAACAAACCGTTGATTAAAACCACATTGATTTGAGGCTCGGTTAAGTAACACAGAGCCCAGAGAAACGGTTCAATGTATGGATTACTTGAACTGACATCTATGGTTCTCTCACGACTATTCAGTTGGTTCTTAGCAAATAAACCTTTAAAGGCAAAGTTCACCTCATTTGAGTTTTGACCCAGAAGTTCAACAACAATCACGAAGTCCACAGTCTTATTGGCAAAACTAACATACAGTGTCTCTAAGTCACTATGCTCAAGGTTAAGAGCGATGCATGTTCCATTTTTACATGTTACTGGAATTTTACATGTTCAATTCAGGATTTTAAATCTCTAGGTTTTCATTCCTCCAAACTGTCTGAAGACACAGTGTGCCACAGACTTAAGACTTCTGTTTCTCCCTCTATTTTCTTCAAACAGAAACATTCCTCAAGTGTCTACATGTTCTAGGAGGGGAATTTTTCGGAGGTGGCCACTTCTTCGGAATAGTCCGACGCCATCAGGCCTCTGAAGCAAGGGGAGGGGAAGAGAAAAAAGCTGAAACAGAAGGTTCATCTGGTAAGTTTTACATTAACCATTACAAGCTGGACAGTATAAGAGTGTGGCTTTTGGCTCAAAAAGTCTGAGTCTTGGTGTGGAAACGAGTACTTGGCTGTCCCACCACAGTTTTCTCGTAGTGGGACTGTCAGGGAAGTCTTGACTGGGGAGTAGGATTTGTTTACCTATCAGGCGTAAACTTCCAGGCACTCAGTTCATTTTGAGCTTGTTCCAGTTTGTCTTTAGTCTGTTCCAGTTCACCTTTCATTTTTAGGAAAAACAAGTTGATCGCTGGGTCCACCATTGTTGATCTCAGTTGGGCAACACTAGGCTGTTGGACTTGCTTGAGGTACTGGATCTGAGTCTGTGCAAAGCAAAAGAAACAATTACTACCAAATCAAAGGGGTTATACCTAAGAAGGGGGGGAAAATTCCTCTTGTTCACTGGATTTAACAAGTCATTTAAGATCCCTAGCCCATTTAAAAAATCCTCTAGCAGTATAAAATAAAAACAACTATTTAAGGTTATCCACAGAGGAATTCAAAGCCATTTGATTATATTTCCGTATTTGGACCTAAAAGGGTTTCATTTTACTCTGCAACCAAAACAACACAAAATTAAAAAACTGCTGACACCCACTAAATAGAATTCAAGTTTAGAATATGAATTATACACTGGTGTCTTTTAGGTTTACTTTTCCAAAACTGTATCTATGGAAATTACTGTATGTATGTACAAGTCCCCTAAAAAAAAAAAAACGAGGTACAAGATCATAATTTAAAACACACATCTGCATTTCTAAATTTAAAATACAGGCTATTTATATGAGTTGGCATTAGAGATTTATAAACTAACATCTTAAGCCAAACTAAAGTACATATTCACTTTTTTCCCCCATGAGCAAGTTTTGAATCAAAATTGAAAAGCTAGAAGGCAGGTGATTGATCTAGTCTAACTCACTCACTTTTGAGAGATTAAGCCAATTGTCCAAGGATGGACAGTTCAGTGCCAGAACAGGGATTAGAACGCTACTTTTCAGTTTCCTGACTCCCATTCCAGGGCATCTTCCACCATACCAGAACCCCTCTACTTACATATCAAACCTTTCATTTCGACTTCAGTTGTACTACTTACTAGCACACTAAAAACACATTTCTAAAATATGAAATGCAGTTATTAGCATTAAACGCATCACTTTCTTCACCCAGGGTAGATATGGTTCAAGATCCTGGTCCACACTGAAGCTTAAATAGGATTAAAGTTAACATTTTATAAAGCAGCTAATTGCCATTATAAATTTAGTAGAAGACACAAATATAATGAAGTAGAATGGGAATATATTTAATTACTGTTTCATTGAGCAAACAGAAAAATGTTTATTTAACTTAGGGATTTTATTTTGTAAAAGTAACTCGTACAAGTGATTAAACAATGCAAGGCCAGTTGCTAAGACAGTCTAACAGGAATAAAGCATGCCATACACTGCGAACACCGCTAGCACTAAAGAAAATACTGCCTTCTCGATGCTGACAGTTATTATTTGGGTTTACAAAGTGAACTGTCCTCATCTGCCACATATAATCATGCCTGCCCTCCTTCCCGTGTGTTTTTGCTTCTGCTGCCCTTTTTTTTTTGTTGCAAAGTTTCATTTTGTAGTCTAACTGAAAGAACTGCAAATCGTTGAGTGGGCCTGTACAAAGGGAAGATCTGAAAAAACCTAGCTGAGAAGTCCAGGTTCAGGTTGAAAGAACATTAAAATCTGTATGGAGAAGACACAAGGGCAATGAGGCGTCACCAAATGCTTTGTCCAGGCATGTATGGTCATTAACTGCCCATGTGCAGGGGACAGTTAGCGATCACAGACATGAGTCAACAGCACATATTACATAGGCAAGAGGTAAGCAGCATTTGAACAGAATGTAAAGAGCAGGACTCACGAAGAAAGAAGTCAAAGCACACTCTTGTTATGATGCATTACCACTGGCAGTATCCACTCATACTCTCACTCTCTACCAGTGTTAGCACTGGAGGTGAATCCTGACTCCCATTCTAGGGTTTTTTGGGGTTTTTTTGGCATGTGCAGGCATTTATTAGCACAGTGTCATGCAATGTGATCTAAAACTTTTAAATGTGTAAAGTGGTAGAATCTAGACTTCTGAATATCAGAAAAAGGAGGAAACAAAATATGGTGCTTAGAAAACTAGACACCTGAGAGAGAGTGTCCACTCCATTAGATATTGAAAATCCTAAGAGGAAAAAATATTTTTGAGGAGTGCACATAAAAAAAGTAAATTCTATTCAAACTATTAACGTGGTACCTCAGAACTAAGTATCCACAGGTAAAAAACAGTAGCCAAAAGTGAAGGTGGTCAGTAGTTAAAAATACTGAAACTGAAAGTTAAGGCATCTAAATATTGAGAAAAGTGAAAACATTCACTAAGTGACCTAAGGAAAAAATATCAGAGGTAGCAAAGATGGAAACTAAACTGGTAGAGAAACTAAAGGACTGAAAGTGCTGAAAAGGTAGAGAAAAGGACAAAGGTTACTCTTTTCTTTAGTGAAGTAAAAGATGAAGTCATTTTGAAAAAGGGAAGGAAGAGGGACTAGACTTTTTTTTTTAAGGAAAGATAGAATGAAGTCAAGTAGGCAGGCAAGCTGGAAGAGAAAGGATGAAGCAGCATTTTATTTTTATTTAGTACACACTGGTTGTTTTCTCCCAGACCTGGGACTCCAACAAGGGTATGAGGCCTGTGCTCTTTGGAGACGACTGACCTAACCACTACTCCACCAGAACGTATGGGACTAGAGACTTTTGTGAAAATGTGGGAAATCTCTGCACAGAAATTAGGAACAGAGGTGCTGCTATTTCATGTAACTTAAGATTGTAAAAGACATCTTAAAATCAAGTCTAAATTCAACCAAATAAAGATATCTAATGTCACTGATTTTAGAACTATAAAGACAAGGCAAATCCTAAAATAAAAGTGGTAACAATTAAAAAGGGCACATGGCAGACACCGCTGATACTAAAAATACTTTTATACAGGGAAGGACAAAGAAAGCAGAGAAACTAATCAGATGACTTGCCTAGATAGTAGAAATAAAGCAGTAATAGAAAATCAAGCTACTGAAAAACATCCAGAATCAATATACCAAATCTTATAATAAATCATGGAGATTTCAGAGAATACTTTAAAATTTTTGACTTCGGGTCCATCCCTGAAGCTCAGGTATAGGCCACTTAAGTATATGAAATCAGCTTCTTTCCAATAAATACGTTTTAACTGTTTCCTTGAAAGTGCTGCAAACATCTGAAATACTCACAGTGCACTCTTGCATCTCTTGCTCCTTCGTTGCTAGTCGCATTACAAGGATGTTTTCTCTGCGTGCAGATTCTTGCTGTTGCTGCTTTAGTTTTTCTTCAGACTCCCGCAAGCCAGTTACATCATTAGCTGGTTAAAAAGAGAGCCCCAAAATATTAGGATCCAATCGAATTAGCCAAAAGTTCTGATTGCATTTGTCAAGGAAAATAAAAGCCAGGATAAAACAAAAAGACATTGTCTTAAGCTTCTATCCTGTTTTTATAACAAGGAAATTTGTCCTATTCATGAATGAGCACTCTTAGGAGTCAGAGGTGGTAAGTGATCCACGACCACCTAAGACTAGATGGGATTATGTTATTAGTCTAATGTATTTCCTAACAGAACACAGGAAGCCTCGTCACTTGCATTTGTTTATACTACATATTATTTGAAAAATCCTCATAATATTGCTCTTAATCTAGTCAACATAAACATACCGATAACTACATGGACAATCATTACTTTAAGCTTTCATAATGTTCATAACTGCTACGGGTTATTATACAGTCATATAATAGAAATTACATGATAGGGTATTCTGTCATTTGAATCAACATGGATGGAACTAGAGGGGATGATGCTAAGTGAAACAAGTCAAAAGAAGAAAGACAGATGCCAGATGACCTTACTCATATGTGGAATGTGAATAGACAAAACAAAGGAACAGAGGAAACATAACCAACCCTGGAACATTTGCCACAGAAGTGAGGGGACCAAAAGGGGGCAGGTGGGGGCAAATGGTGGTGGAGCCTATGGGACAATGGAGAAGAACACTTAGTAATTTGGTGGAGGAGGACATGGTGTGCTGAAATATATCTAAAAAATGGAGAACCTATACATAGGAAATTATTTCAATGTGTAAAACAATTACAATTAAAAAAATAAGGCAAATATAAACAAATGCATATATAAAAAGAAACTACAGGATATTAAGTTTGCAGGAGTTGAAAAACTAGACTGGACTGGTCTTTAAATTCACATAAAGTATGCTATTATAGCTAAGTGAAAATTGACAAAAGTCGAAAACAGTCTGCAATTATAAACTTTACTATTATTATTTTTAGCAGATCTTGAGAGTTCTATATGATTGCTGTCTGCTGACCTTCCCCAATATTTGGGATTACAGGAAGAGATCATGTCTCATTCATTTATTTCTTAGTACCCAACAGTGTTTGGACAAAGTTCTTAGAAAAATAAATGCTCGAATGAAAGCTGTATCTGCTTAGTAAAACCAATTAGCCTACGGTGGTAACAATATAAAAGGAGATATTTAGTCTACAGGAAGCTAAAACTCAAACTTACAGTTAAGATCCGTGTACTTGCCCTCCAAAGCTTGCACATATGCTTCGTACTGCTTCCATCTAGTACAAACAAATGCGTATATTAGTTATTACACTGAAATTGCTTTTATTAAATACACTAGAAAATTCAGATTCATAAACTTAAAGTAACAGAGTATTCCATCCAGTGATTTTTAAGGTCTCTTCCATTTTGAGACTCAAAATCTAGTCAAACCAATAATATACTAATTATTTCATTATTCCTTTTCCAAGTATAGGAACTAGGTAAAAGGAAATCGTGTTCTCTACTGACAAATGTGCACCCCTGGGTCAGATCACACACCACGCAGAGGCCTTTGTATCACAGTGATGCTCAGTATAATGTGGGAATTATAGAACGGAATAAAAAATTTACTACTATTTTTATATATCTGTCTACCTCAGATAAAAGGAATATAGGAAATGTGCCTAATTATACGGTACTGAAGGCTCTTATTATTGATTCTCTCAAAGCAATGTTTTACAGAGAACACAGTTACTTTTCAAATCCCTATGTAACTGGCAGAAGTAATTTGTGCAAATGCCATAGCTGTCCACAGTAAAAGGCATCTTTCTTCCTCTTCACAGTCTACTCTCAAAACACAGGCATTACCAGCTAACTCCCAGCAATTACAGCAGAGAAATAAACTTTTGTCACAGCAACTGCTAGTGAATAACTTGCCCTGAATGTCTGCTGGCTTCCTTACCAAAGTTAGGTTTTCAAGCTGTTCTTCAGCTACAGCTAATAAAACTTTATGTCGATTTTAGACACCTTTTTGTAACCTTAAAATATGGGTGCAAACGTGTGCTCAGGTGGCTGGCGTGCACACCATGTAAAGTCCAAGGACCTGAAGTTGAGTCACAGGAAAAAAAACCTGACAGGTTTGCTGCGAGATTATCATTACAACATAATAAGCAGAAAATATCTCATAATACCACACAAATCCACGTTTTAGAATATGAAGTACAAATGCACTTCAAGTAAAAATTCTGATTATTTTGCTTCTCCGAGAAAAGAATTCAGCTAACCTATTGTCTAGAAGTGACCCAAGCTAGTGCTTCATTTCTTCCAAATGTTGGATAGTCACCAGTCTACATAATGAAGAACAAGCTCTGGCGCACCCTTGTGGTTCAAGCAAATAAGACAGCAAGGGTGCAGGACTGAGTTTGAGACCTCAGTGAGCTTGGGGGCAGGGGAGGCAAAACCCAAACAAAGACCTTTGCGCCACACTTTCAGTGCACCCTGGCTGATGCTCAGTTAAGTCCATAGGATGCAGTCCACATACACCCTGAGGAGCTGGATTCCAGACATAGGGCAGGGAGAACAACTAACATGAACTAAAAATAGAAGTGCTATCTCCTTTCTCTTCTTGCCAGAACCTTTTCTGAAAAAAGAAAAACAAAAGAAATGTCTCGAAAGTACATTAAATGATTTAAGAGTGTGGTAACATTAAAAATATCTACCATCAAGACAAGTGTTACTATGGAATCACAACATAATGCTGTATAGACATTTATATTTTTGATAAAAGAACATTTTACCTTAAAATTAACTCATCTCGTGCCATAACTTTGAAGTCTGTTTCACTTAATCGAACCTATAAAGAGAAGAATTAAAGAATGAACTGAGCATTCATCCTAAAAACATCAAATATTAAGTATCCTTGGCATTTTTTGTTTTGTTTTACTTTAAAGGAAAGGTATAGGCAGGAAGAGAGAGGCAGAAAAAGTACTGTATTTACCTTTATTTAGTTGTTTACATTGGTTGCTCCCCCTGGCCCCAGTCCTGAACCCAGGACCATGGGATGTATGTGGGACTATTCCCAGGGCATATAAGGCCACTAGGCCAGCAGAGCGTGTCCATCATGGGCATTTATTTTCTTCATATTTTTATGAAGACAGAACATAACTTTTAAAGCCTCCAATGCTGGTTTTTGTTATTAGGAATTATCTTACAAATGAAGACATATTAAATTCCTCCCCTACAGATTTAGGGACATATGAAACAGCTCCAGAGTCTGAGACTTAAAGGGCTCAGTACATTAATCTGATTAAAAAACAACAAACTTAATTTGTTGGAAACAAGTTTTAGAAAGTTGAGGTATTTGTTTTCTTTAAAACTGGCATCATTAGGAAAATCCAAGCTAAAACTTCAATGAGCCATCACTACACATCTATTAGAATGACTAAATAAAAAATAGTGATAACAGCAAATTTTGTGAAAATGCAAAGAAACTGAACGTTGCTGGTAAGAATGGAAAATGGCACAGCTACTCTAGAAAAATAGTTTGACAGTTCCTTTTAAATTAAAAGGGCAAGTGCCATACAAACCAACAGCTGCACTCAGCACACGTCCCTAAGAAAACTAGGTGCGCCGTGGCAGCTGAGTGGTCAAGTCTGTGACCTCTGGCTTGCATGGTCCAAGGATTCAGGTTTGCAGAGGTGGATGGGGCATGGACACCAAATAAAATAAATGATTCTTCCTCCTTTCCCTGCCTGCCTGTACCTGTCCTGGGTAGGGGGTGGGGGGGATTATTTTCACACAGACACTTATACATGAATCTTCACAGCATCGTTATTTATATTAGCCCCAAACTGAAATCTACCCACCCAAATGCCCTTCAACAGGTAAGTGGTTAAATTATAATAACTACACCAAGGACTTCTACTTCTATTCAGCAATAAAAACAGACTATTGATATATATGCTAACTTGGACAAACTTCAAGGCAATTATATTGAGTGAAATAAATATTTCAAAATAATACACATAATGCATTATTTCATTTATACAAAATTTGTGAAACAGCATAATTACAGAAACGGAGAACTCATTAGTGGCTGCCAGGGGTTAGGAACACAGGGAGTGGATAAATGTGTCTATAAAGGAGTGGAATGATGGTTCAGTTCACTATTTTGGTTAGGGTGGTAGTGAAACAAAGTTTCCCATGTGAACAGAATTGCTTGGAGCTACTGATGTGTATGGAGCACATTCAGATTTTGCAGATCATAATATGCTCTATACATTTTATCAGTGTCAGGCTCCTTGTTGCACCTTCAAGCAATGAAGAGTTTTAGAAACTGAGTTACTTCCTTTGTAACCTGTGTGTACAGAGCACACCTGCAACTGTAACTAAACTGCATTGTAACAGGGAAACAGGAGAAAATGGACACTAGTAACCAAAATTTCAGAGGAAAAGACAGAATCTAGTACCTAACTAGCTGAAGTCCTTTCTTGAAACATGCAGTAGCCTGACATTATAATCAAAGAAATTTTAAGGAAACTTACAGGAACTTGTAAAGTAATTCTTGTTTTGTAATTCACAATTATATAGCTAAAAATAATTGTATATAAGAAGTTTCCCAGAAATTGAACACATTCAGAAAACACAGATGCATGCAGACACAGTGTCCAGCACCTGCACCATGAGGCACACTAAAAGGCAAGGAATGAACGATGAGCAAAGCAATACAGGTTACCTCTTCAACTGCACCATCAAAAATAAGTGGCGGAAATGGCAAACAAAGCGTACCTTTTTAGGGAGAGGTTCCTCGTTGGTCATCTTGAATCCTAGAAAAAAGGACAGAGAAGAGGCTCAATCAATTTTATTTCAGCAAATACAAGTGAGACCTACTATACGCTGGTTTTTAAAAAATAACGAGTGTCAATTGTAATTATTATTAAATCACAAATCATTTTCAAAAATCTTGTAACATGGTTTAAAATGATTAAGAAAATATATACAAGGCAAACCCCTGTGGCTCAGGCAACGTAGGTGCAGGCATGTAAAGCCCACAGAACTGGGTTTGAGACCTGCAGGGCGGGGGTCAAAACAATTAAAATATTGGTATGCAAAGCCTATGAGCATTAAAAGTTTTGAACCAGGATCTCAGTTTTTTAATAAAAGCATCTAAACTGTGTTTTTGAAATAAAAAGTTACTCTTCAGCACTCCCTGGTGGAGTAGGAGTAGGGTTTGGGGAACAATCAAAATAAAATAAAACTAAAATTAAAAAAATAAATTAAAACGCTTCTTTCTCTTCTCTCTTCCGGACCCTTTCCCTTAAAATCATAAAATAAAATAAACAAATAAATAAAGGTCTCAGAAGGCAAGCCGTGGTCAACAGTTTGGTCAGTTGCCTCCAAGAAGCGAGCCACATACCCCGGGCTCGAGGGAAAACCACCAGTGTGAACAACTTAAAACTAAGACGAAATGTTTTTCTTCCTCTCTTCCTGCCTACCTACTCACCTTCATTCCAGACTGCATCTTTTCTTTAAAAAAAATTTAAAGTAGGATCCGGGAGGCCTAGAGGTCTAGCACATCCTGGGAGCAGACCCACATAGATCCCAAGGTTCCGGGTTCAAGACCTGGGTCCGAGGTGCGCAACCACTGTTAGAGTTTAAATGAAAATAAATACTTTTTCTGGCTCTCTCTTCCTGTCTGCTTACCTGCCTGCCTGCCTACTTGTATTCATTCCTGCCCACACCGTTCCTTAGTCAAATAAATACAAAATAAAATAAAAACAATAAAAGTCTCAGAAGACTACCCTTTAAAAATGTTCTTCCTAGGTATTCCTATTTCTGACAGCAATCCTTATATTGTAAAATTTCTTTAGTTTATTTACGCACGCGTTTTACAAATTTAAAGGTACTAAAATTTGACCAAATAATTCACATGTAAAGTAAGTTTTTAAAAACCACTTGACTTCTTACGTGTTATTCGTCAAGGGATGATCTTCTAGTACCATTTTTTGTTACATACAAGCCCCAACTCTCTTAGTTAGATATTCTAATCAGTCACCAAACCCTCATTTTCAGATGAGGTACACCAAGGCAGTACATTTTCGGAAAAAAAAAAAAAAAATCCATAAATTTGATATTATAAATTACCCTTTCCTCTTTAATAATCTATCACTGAACATAGAAAGCAAAAAAACCTGCATGTATCATTTGTTGCTGAGCTGATGGAGTCAATAATCAACCAGTGCCTATGAAGACATAACCATATTTCTACATCTTGAGAAGTCTGTCTATTTTGATTATTTCTTAAAAAATTAGTCCCGGTCTACCTCAGGCCCCTACTGCCCAATTTATAATCTGCTGCAAATTATAGACATCTTATAACTAAGCTAATCTGATACCAGTGATTCTAATCATTTGAAAACAAATACCCACCATGTTTATCTCCAAAGATATGAACACTGCTATTTTAGCATGTTTTTTTTAAAGGCGCAGGCAGGAATGAAGGAGATAGACAGGCCGATAGAAGGAAGATGAATTTTAATCATTTGTTCATCTTGGCTGTTACCCTTTGGAAGTAAGCGGCTTGTGCCAACTGAAGACAGTAGATTTACCTGATACATCAAAGTGTACCATGTGTTTTAGCATGATTTTACTGTCCATTCACTCCAGTAGACTCCAACCTCTCAGAACTCAGAAATCAATCTGGCATTTCCTTGAAATTTCCCATTTGCCAGAGCTAAATATAGTAAATATCAAAACAAAACAAACACACAACCCAGGAGACAATTTTAGTCATATTTAACTACTATGTAAGTGTGTATTTAGACGTGCCTGATGGAATAAGCAGATTAGTCAAGATGACTTTGGTGGAGAGCGCAGGCTACATATTGCAAGGACCCAGGTTCAAGACCTGGGGCCAGGATGAGAAACCAAATAAAATAAATAGTGTCTCTTTTTCCTCTCTCTTCCTAACTTCATTCCTGCCTGCACCTTTCCCCCCCAAAAAAGTATTGATGTCTCTACTCTGGTTAAATTGTTCTATAAGCTTCCCATAGCACTGAAAAAGCACTTACCTGTCCTCTGTTATTTATGTTTTTACAGGTCTTTTTCTCCATAGCTCTTATTATAACTTGACATTTTCTATATTAGCTGCCTAATATAAAACAGGCCCTGAGAGACTTGCTTCAATTACAACAGATGCTTAGTACAGTGGGTACTCAAACACCGGTTACATAAAGTATATACAAATGTATTACCTTCAGTTGCTATTAAGGCTTAAAAGTAAAAACAAAAATCTCATCTGGTGCACCCTGGTGGAGTAGAGATTGGGCACCGTCCACATACATTCCCAAGGTACTGGGTTTGTGTCCTGGGGTTGGCGGAAACAACCAGAATATACGACTGAATAAAAAATTATTCTCTCTCTCTCTCTTCCTGTCTACCCTGCCTGTGTCTTCATTCCTGCCTCTTTCCTTTAAAAAAAAAAAAAAAAAAAAAAAAAAAAAAAAATCCAAATGAATTTTGTTCCAAAATCAACCAAGATGATCAGGCATACTGTAAAATTAGAGAAAAATGGGAAACTTAATGTAACAGGTACTGCAGCAGAGTTCTGAGTGACAGTTTGCAAGCAGCTGAATTTACCACTGTGTCTAGGCAGTTCACCAGGCATCAGGTTAGCGAGCACCACCACTACTCAGAATTTGTTGTAAAACTGAAGTACTGCTGCACATCGGCGGCCACGGGGTTTACTCCACTGGGTGGCATCCACACACATCCCAAGGTCTCCAGTTTAAAACCAGGGTTGGAGGGAACAACAAAGATAAACAACTGAAACAAATAATAAAGTGCTCTCTTCTTGCCTGCACCGTTCCTTTAAATCACCCCAAAAAAACAAAAAACAAAAAACTTCAGCATCAATCATGTATATGTATAAATCCTAATTTACAAATTAGCACATGCTTTCGTAAGCTGACTTTCCCCAAGGTTTATTTATTCATTATTTTAATACAAGATTATTCAGACCCTTATTAAATAAAGGAAGACAAGCTTAATTAGCAACAAATGAACTAATGGGTTTTAAAAAAGTATTTAAAGGGTTGAGAACCTCATGGAGGAAGTATTAGTAACATAGCTTTTCAGGAAGAAAGTGGCAACTTTAAAATTGCAGGAGAATCTCTAAACCTGTTTCACATCTCAAAGAGGGTTTTGCCACTCTGGCTCAAAATGTATACTTAACGGTTTTTTAAAAAAGATTCTCAATCAGGACTTCTTGAAGACCCTAAAGGGAGAATTTACAGGTTGCGTACAACAATCCTAACATCCTCCTGGCCTTTGTTTCCAATCTCCATTATAGAATTCTTGATCTTTAATTTTTACAATTCAAAATTACTTAAACTCCCAACATTGTTAAATTATTTTTCCTCTTAAAAAGTTGAAGGCTAGGTAGATTTTACTTTCAATTTTCCTCCCTTTTTTTAAAAGAGGAAGGAAGGGAAAGGAGGACGAGATATCCTTATTTACTTATTTAGCTATTTATTTTGGTGTTTAACCCCGGCCCCAAGTCTTGAAGCCAGGTCCTTGGTCTGTATGTGATTCACACATCGGCATCTCAGCAGCCTGAACCATAAGAGTGCATTGATGGTAGGTATATTTTAATTAAGATACTGCTTACAGGAAATGCCCTGGTGGAGCAGTGGTTGGGTCAACTGCCTCTGACGGATGCAAGCCACACCCCCCTGGGTTGTGGGGAGGGAGTGAATACAGTGTGAACTGAAAATGGAAGTAAAATGAAAAAAAAAATGCTGCTTCCTCCTTCTCTCTTCCTGCCCTTTCCAAAAACAAAAACTGCTTACAGGACATCTATATTTTTCTGTATAAAAAACAAAATTCTAAATTCATAATATAATCATGTAATTTTGGAATAATGTAAATTAGGGATAAAAGCAGGTTTGGTAAAAATACTTGCAATTTACATTATCAACTCTCACAGTCACAGGTCATTCCACTTGTTATGGGACATCTAACTTGTGAATTCAAAGCAAAGCACTTAAAAAGAAAATCCTCCTTTATCTTTAGCTGTTGAAGAGTCAATCTTTCCTTGAGCGTTCATGATATGCCAAAACAGTTAAATGCAGAGTGAAAGGCAAATCAGAGCAGGTTAAAAAAAAAAAAATTTTTTTTTAAACTGCTGGCAGGAATGAAGGCAAGTAGGCAGGCAGGCAGGCAGAGAAGAGGAAGAAGAATTTCATTTCACTTTTATTTAGTTGTTCACACCACTTGTTTACTGCACCTGGGACTGGAACCCAGTCGTATCATTCAGAGGCAACTGACCTACCCACACTACTCCACAACGAAGACCCAGGTTTAAAATTTGAAAGTATCCACAACAGAGAATCTGATTCTCAATGACTTTCACGTTGCATGAAAATGCATTAATAAATTTATTATTCCCCAAGGCAATTTCTAAAAGCATAACCAGTAAGCACAATAACCATCTAAAGCAAATTCTAGATTCGTAACGACAAATGAATATCCCAGATCCTTAGAACAATCTATTCTTCTAACAGAAAAATAGAATGACTGAATTATCAGTTGATGTCAACTAGAATTGAATCTTGAAAAAAAAAAAAAATTAAGATTACATACTCAGTGTTATCCATCACTTAATAATCACAACTTTTTGAAGTCAAAGTTAGTCCCCATTTTTCAAATAAAAATAATTACAAGTCATTTAGTGAGTCGCTCAAGTTAAAATAAGCTGTTAGGCATGTCCTGGTGGATTTAGTGGTTGGGTCTGCTGCCTGAGCCAACTGCAATCCACAGACAACCCAAGGAATGGGTTCATTTCTTGAGCCAGGGGGAAACAACCAACATGAACTAAATAAAAATAAATAAAACCATTCTTCCTCCTTTCATCCTGCCTGCTTGCATACTTGTCTTCGTTCTTTAAAACAGGAAAAAAAGCTATTAATCTGGTTTCAGTGCATCTCAAAGTTGGTAACTGATAAAAAGTAATTCTCTCCATCCTCAAAAGAGCTCCTTAGAGAATGTAGATATAAAGAAAGTAAAATATAAAAAATTCAAAACTGGACAACTGGTTTACTTTTTATAGGATGAAGATGACTGCTTAGAACAGTTTTAAAATTATGTAAAGATTTCACGTGGCTAATTGAGAAATAATATATTTCTAAAGTTTAGAGTATCAGAACCACCATCTACTACTCTTGATAACTTAACAGTGAGAAAACATCTCCTTCAGTTTGGGATGGTAAGGGGACCTAGCACCCCAGATCCCAGTAATTCCTTGGTTCTTAACATTATGATCCTAAGTTATGCAACTTGGTTCTCTCCTACAGGAGAGCACCCATCAACACAAGTTCAGTAAGAATAATCCGACACACTAGCTTTGGTGCTTAGGAGGGTGCAAGTTAGGAATTGGAAGATGATCTTTTTCCTGATTCTTATACATTATCAGTCATGTGTTCTGAGGAAATCACTATATGGGTTGCAGTCTACAAAACAGCGATTTTGTTCGCCTCATCGAATGCCGCAACTCTCAATGTTTTAAGTGTCTTTGAAGACTTCAAATAATACACATAAAAGACAACTGTAGGCACACGGTTTGCCTAGCAGAGTAGCAGTTTGGTTGGACACTTTTGTGGGTGCAGTCCATATACATCCCAGAGACCTGGGTTTGAATCCCCAGGGAGGGGTGACAATGAAATAAAGTGCCTCTTCCTCCTCTCTCTTCCTGCTTGCCTCTGCTTGCCTTGATTCTTGCCTGCACCTTTCCTTAATAAGACAACTTTAATATAAATTTAGGAAAGAGTAAAGCAAATCCATCAAGTAGGCCTGCCCTGGAGTGGCTTAGTGGTTTAGCCCAAAGCAGCGCAGGACACATATCCAGGGGCCCCCGGTTCAAGACCTGGGGCTGGGGGAAACAACCAAGATGAACAATAAAATAAAATTTAAAAAAAAAAAAGAAAAAAAAATTTTCCCATCAACTATGCTTTCCAGGGTGGAGAACATTTATTCACTTATAGCACTAAGTTTTAGACTAATCTTTCATCTTAATATGCAATGGAATATAATAGGAATATTGATAAGTTTTTCTCAGATGAGCTTAGTAACAGAAAATATTTAGATGTGCCCTAGTGGCCTAGTGGTTTAAAACAGGTACAGCCCACATACATCCCAAGGGTCTTGTACCTGGGGCCTGGGAAACAATCAATGATGAACTGAGCATAACAAAGTGCTTCTTTCTCCTCTCTCTGCCTAGCCTGCTTGCCTATATCTCCACTGCATTCCTGCTTGTCCTTTATCTTATACAAAAGAAAAAGAAAACATATAGACAGAATAGTGAAAGATAACCAAGAATAAAAGCAAAACCAAATACTATCTAGTTAATATTTTGTTTTGCTAAAGGATACAACAACATAATTTTTTAAGAGCAATAAACAAATATTGCAGACAGTACTTTCAAAGAGATTCTACATTACATACACAAACAAGACCATAAGGGACTCTGAAAACGGTAATGCATTGTATTAAGATACTATCTCCATTCTATGGCTGCTACAGATGTTCTGTATCATATACAGCATTTAATTTCTGTCAAATACTTAAAACTATTTTGAGCATGCCTCAAAATTGAATGGGCAAATGTAGATATTAAGAAGTTCTATAAATTAGATTGCCCGGCTAGGAGTCAGCGGTGACACACTATTGTGACTGTCTTCGGGACTTCCGCTTAATATTCTCACATACAGTTTTTAAGCAGGGTTTTAAGTGTCTACAGTAAACGTCTATCATAGAAAACTTAATAATCCAAACAGCAAAATAAAAAGACAAGTAGAACTTGTGCTCATGGACCCGTGACTTCTACTTTCTTTCTCAGCAACAGAATGAACTAATTCTGAGCGAGAGAAAACTGGACGAACAGCTCAGGACTGTGACAAGCTCAGAGAAAACCATTTTTCTACCTCGGGCAAAAGAAACTGACGTCTCAACTTTACGACCACGGTTATTTTGGTTTACAACGTAGTCCTCAGAGGTCAAACAGCCAACCGACTTCATGAAAACACGAACTTGGAATTCCCTGTTCAGGGCGCCCTCCCGGCGAAAGGAATAGAGATCTGAG
Organism: Solenodon paradoxus; assembly: GCA_004363575.1. Taxonomy (NCBI): domain Eukaryota; kingdom Metazoa; phylum Chordata; class Mammalia; order Eulipotyphla; family Solenodontidae; genus Solenodon; species Solenodon paradoxus. The sequence goes on along the minus strand of RJWH01001330.1, from coordinate 293,518 downwards.
GACAAAACCAAGCAGCAGCAGCAGCAGCCTTACAGAGACCAAGGCGAGACCGCGAAGCTCCCCGAGAACCGCCCGGGCATTCGGCAAGGAGCTGCTTGGCGGTCAGAACGCACGCAGCCAGCGAAATGGAAGTGTCCGGGGACACTCAGCCGCAGGCGCCACCTCCTGCGGTCGGTCCCCGGCGCGCTCTTCCCTCGCGGAACTTCCTGCGGCCCGGGCTCGGGGCTCGGGGCCGGCGCTGGGAGGGACGGACGGCCGCCGGCGCTGCCGGCCCGAGTTGGGAGCACCCACTCGCCGCCGGGGACGGATAAGACGGCCTGGGCGCCGCGGAAGTGTCCCCGCAGAGGGAAGCGGCGCGGCTAGCGGGAGGCCGGCGGGCCCGGAGCGCCTACTCGTCCTCCCGGCCCGGCCCGGCCCTGCGCGGCCCGCCCGCCCTTCCTTCCCGAGCCGGCGGCGGCCGCGCCTCAGCCCCCGGGACGCGGAGCTGCTCCGCGGCCGCTCCCGCCGGCGGCCTGCACCCACCTCTCCAACCGGGGGCCGCGCCGGCGCCGCCCAGTCACATAGGCCGAGGCCGCGCTGCCCGCTCGCCGCTCAGGCCGCCGACAGCGCTGCCGCCGGCCCCGCAGCAGCCCCGGCGCTCCCCTTTATTTGCGGGTCTCGCTGCCACAAAATGGCGCTGAGGGAGGAAGCGAGGCCCCGCCGCCCCACCCCCTTTCCGCTCCTCCCGCGGCCGCGCCGCCCCGCCCCGAGCCAGCCGCTTCCCCGCCTCGCCATGTCCGCGCCGGCCCACTCACCGACGAGTCACCTCCCGGGCGCGGCCGCCGCCACCGGCTCGCCGCCGGGCCCCGCCGCGGGGAGGAAAAGCGTCGTACACGCGGAGGCGCAGGCCCGGGCTCGAGGCGCTCACAGGGGCGCTGCGCGACGCTGCGCTCCGAGGCACGCCCCGCGGCCGCGCGGGCGCTGCGAGCTCGGCGGGGCGGGATGGGAGCGGCGCGGCCGCGGGGTCGGAGGTCAGCCGCGGAGCAGCACGGGAAGGGCGGCGGGGGTCGCGATTGGCGGCGCCGGGCCGACGCGCTCGCCGGGCCACCTGCGGCTGCGGGGCGGCCTCTGGCGGAAGAATCTGAGCACAGGCGGCGCGCGATTGGTCAATCGGTGCGAAGCGCCTTTTCGCGATGCTTCCGCACGCAGGCTGCTAGTTGCGGCCTCGCGAGCGAGGCGGGGCCGCGAGTGTGTCCGTTTGAGCGTCCTTAAGCCGCTCGGTTAAGCCGTGAGGACCTGGAAGCGGCTCCTCTCTCTGAAGTGTCCCTCTATGAGGCGACACCGAGGATCTGTTGTCGAGCTTGTGGAAGGTGTGCCCGTGTCAGCAGCTTCAGTGGCACCTTGCTAAGTCAGACACCTGGGGAAGGCGAGCCCTGTGAAGTTTTCGTGAACCGATATGCTCCCTTATGCAAGGCTTTGGTCGCCTGGACCGTTGCGTAAGAACGGTGGCGGCGGCCGGGGGGCGTGAAACAGCCTCACATTTGCTACGCGGGCCAGGTGGTTCTTTTGATTGGTCTGTGCTTATCCGGCTTTACCCTGACGGTGTATCCCCCCAAGCGGTGTCCTGGAAAGAGGTGATTAATAAGGATAAGATTACACTGCAGATGATCAAAGGAATTATGGTGTTTTCTCTGACTCAGATCATTATGAAGACATATTTGCTACTCACATCACAGGAACACTTTAAAACGGTGAAGAAAAATACCAAAAATCCGAAGAGAAAACAGGCAAAGGCCATGAACAGACAAATAATAGAAAAGAATAGGACCTTAAACATGAAAAGGCCGCCTGTTTTCCCGTTAATGGAAATGCACGCTGGAATTACAAGACAGGAGAAATCGTGCTCGTCTGTTGCCGGGTGAGAATGGGAAAATGATTGGAGCCCTATGGACCAAAGTGATGGATGCGTTTATCCTTAATATTTTGCAATTCTAGGTCCAGTTTTAAACTGACTCTGAAAATGGAGCTCCACAAATAAAAACAGCGCAGAGGCTATTAATTGCATTGTTTCTTGTCATAACAAAAGTTTGGAAATACTCATTAATAGGCAATTGGTTAAATATGGTACTTCCATACAATAGTATACATGGTCATAAAAAGAAGTGAAAATGATATTTACGTATTGCTTTGGAAAAAGTCCTGGGTTATGTGAAAATTTGGAAGGATGTCCTAGAACCGTAATAGAAATTCTCATCTATAGAGGGGAAGGAATAGAAGAACAATTTCTCTGACTTTGAACTTTGTTTTTGTTGTTTTTTTGAAGGAATAGTGCAGGCAGGAGAAGAAGAACTTAATGGTTTTATTTAGTTGTTCACACTGGTTCTCCGCCCTACCCACCTCCCCAGCACCCACACCTGGGGACTCCAACCCAAGGGTTTGTGACTTGCCTCCTATGCTACTCCACCAGCGGCACACAGACTTTGAACTTGTAAACTTTTACTTAGTCAAAAGAAGTCTGTAAAGGAAACAAGTAGATCCTAAATTGAAAACAAATTGCAGCAAATGTATTTGACTCTAGTTCCACTTGGTAACATACTTATGTTGTTACACAGAGAAAATAATTATTCCCTGGGGTTTTTGAGCATAGTTCTCCAAGAGTATTATGGGATATAGCCTAATGATGAAAAAGAACTGCAAAGGAATCTTTAGCTTCATTCGGTGGTTTATAATTAATGGTAATATTGTAACTATTGCTTAGATACTTATGTATATTGTAAGATAACAAGGCTGTGTGTGTGTTTTTTAAAATTTAAAATAATTTTGATTTGTTTACAATGCTATATTCATTTTAGGATATTGAAATTGCATCTCAGTCTGAGTATTTCACATCTCACAAGCGTTCTAATGTCCATTATTATTCTCTTTCTCTTCTTAGGTGAGTTGGGTGCAGTTATGTTTCGATTGGTTAGCCTTTTTGTTTTCTTCTTTACTTTTTCCCTGGAGATGTATTTTGAGGTTATCCGCAGGTTGGCATTAAGAATTCTATGTTTATTTCCTATTTTTATTTGAAAGAAGGTTAGTCTTACACCCATTCTAGCATCCACATGTTTATTCTCCTCTCCTCCCCTCTCGTTATATTTGCTGTCTTACTGTTTTTAAGTGGGGTTTCTTTGTAGAAACTGTATAACGCATCCTTTAATATTTTTTGTAGAGCTGGTTTTGTGGTGATTCCTTTAACTTTTGCTTATCAGAAAAGGTTTTTATCATTCCTTCAGTTCTGAATGATAATCACACAGGGTATAGTATCCTAGGTTGAAAATCCTTTTCTTTCAGCACTTTGAATATATCATGCTATTCCCTTCTGGCCTGCAGGGTTTCAGTTGAGAAATCGCTAACAGTCGTATGAGGACTCCTTTGTATGTGGCTCATTTTTCTCTAGCTACTTTTAAGATTCTCTGTTTAGTTTGTATTGTTGACGTTTTGATGACAATGTGTCTAGGTGTAGGTCTGTCTGAGTTTGTTTTATTAAGAAGTCTTTGAGCTTCCTGGGTCTGGAGACTTGCTCCATTCCTTGGGTTAGAGAAGTTCTCAGCTATTATTTCTTCCAATACAGTTTCTGTCCCCCTTTCTCTATCCTCTCCTTCTGGGACCCCTGTGATGTGAATGCTGTTCCTTTTGATGTTTATCCCCTAGGTTGTGAATGCTTTCTTCATTTCCTTTCATTCTTTCCTGTCTTTGCTGGTCTTTCTGAGTGCATTCCCCTGCTCTATCCTCTGGCTCACTGATTGCATTGGAGGCTTCATTTTCCCTACTCTTGAGTTCTTCAATTGAGTTCTTTAATTCCACTATCATATTTTTCTTTTCTTTGATATCTTGCTTCTTTTCTTCTGTCTCTTTTTTGTTGTAGGGTATCGACTTGCACCAGAGAAGCCTGGATCTTGTTTTGAACACGGGGAATTCCTGAGTCGTGTGGCGTCACCACTGGTTGATTTGTTGACCTTCTTAGGTGGATCCTGTGTTGGGAATCCACCAGTGCCGACTTTGGGGTTGGAGTTTGTGTGTGGGTTGTAGAGCCTTCCCCTAGTGTCCCATCTCTAAACAGTAGTGACCACCTTATTGCTGGCCCATCAACAACCAGGCTGCAGTTTCACCTCCATACACAGGGTAGTGTAGTGGATAGCCATGAAGGTTCCTGCCTTCTGGGATCCTCTTTTTCCTTTAAGCCTGAGAGTGGGATTTCTGGCATGCCCTGTGGCTCTGGAGCAATATAGTGGGGGGTGGGGTTAGAGTGGGGGAATTACCCCAGCTGCCTTTCGGTTATGGCAGTGCCCTGTGTAATTTTTCCTTCAGGGGGCTCCTGCTCAGACTACTGGGACCTGGTCCTCCTGCATTGTGCCAAGACCCTCTCCTTTTGCTTCGTGTCCCAGTCCTACTGGGCAGGCTCCCTATTGCCCTCATAGCGACTCCTGGGGGCTCTGTTCTTCCAGCAGTTCCACCCCATTTGCCACGTTTCCCCCTGATGCTGGGAGTCCAGACTCTGCAATGTAGCTCTGAACCTCATTGCTTTCACTGCCCTTGTAGTGATCACTGCAGCGTGTCTTCAGCCCCCAGGCCAGCCCTGTATGCCTGAAGTGTGTGTCTGAAGAGTAGGTGATTTCTGCTTGTTTTGTGGAGAGGGAATCCGACATATCCTACCAGGTCACCTTCTTGCTGTGAGATCCCGGTGGTTGTTTTTTTTAAAGGGAAGGTGCAGGCAGGAAGAGCGAGGAGGAAGAAACCCCTTATTTAGTTGTTCTTCTTGGTTGTTCCCCCAGCCCTGGGACACAAACCCCGGTCCTTGGGATGCTTGTAGACTGTTTCAGCAGAAAGCAGAGGACGCAACCACTGTTCCCATATAAGGGCGCACCAACACAAGTTATTTTAATATTAAAATGAATAGAGTAAGAGAATGAAGTAGAACTATAAGATCAAAAAAGTTCAGAAAAAAACCTATAATAGGTTTAGCTAGGAAATAACCATGTGAATACATGCTGTAAAAAATATATTTCTTAGTTTGAGACACTGAAATGCCCTAGAAGCACTAGAATGGCCAGCTGTCCCAGTTTGCCAGGAACTGAAGAGATTTCTCAGGATGGTAGACTCAGTGTTAAAATTGGAATCCTCCCAGACAAATCAGGTCGCTCACCTTACAGTAATGATGAGCACCCTCGCTTCCCACTCATGGTTTCTAAATTCCACCTCCCACTGACTAGATCCGTTGCACCTTGGAGAATTGCCTGATTGCAGTTCTGGGGCAGGCAAAGTCCAAGATGACTGAGACATGTTGTTGTGCCTGAATGCAAAGGAAGGGCTTAGGCGAGTGAAGATACAGCAGCGGGACTTAGGAGAACAGGCAAACTTACTCTACAGTGATAGATATCAAACTGGTGTTTGGCTAAGAGGAAGAGGGAGGAGGAGTCTATCGGAAAGAATAGTGAAACTTTTTGGAGTGATGATGAAAATATTCTGAATTATGAAAGGCTTCTATCCTAGGGTTATATGTTTATATGTCAGAACTTATCAAACTACATCAAATGGGTATTCTCTGTAAATTATACCTCATATAAATCATACATATTCCTCATAAATAATGCTCTCAGATGACTGTAAATTACACCTCAATAAAGTATGAAAATAAATGATGACTAAGAAATGGGAAAAGCAAAAGCTATTTGTCAGGGTTGCTGTAGCAAGAGAATCAGCCCCTGTTCTTGTGCTGACAGAGTCAAAGGCAGCCAGAGGGGTGGGAAAGCATAGTCAAGAAAGGAATGGCTTTGGGTATGTGCTCTTGGAGGCTGGACATGGGGAAGCTGAAGCAGCTGACTAGAAGTGGACATCCCATATGATTGGTCAGGGGGCCATATTTGTTTTTTCTGCTTCTAAGTTGGAAGTGGGATTGAAAATTAGGACAGCTGCCAGTGCTAAGTGCAGGCTTTTAATTTAATTTATTTAAGGAAAGGTGCAGGCAGGGAGAAGAAGAAGAGACACTTTATCTTTTACATTTTAATTGTTCACGCTGCTTGCTTCCCTCCAGACCAAGGACTTGAACCCAGGGGTATCTGACTTGTGTCCTTTGGAGGTGATTGATCTAACCCCTGCTCCACCAGGGCGCTCCAAGTGCAGGCTCTGAAGCAAATTGTTAGGTTATTTTTTTAGATTGCTGCTAGAGATAGCAGTGTGACTTCCTCGAGTCTGACTTACAGCAGGCTGGCCTTCTGGGTTGATTATTGTAGATAAGTGAGGTGATTTCTGGGCCAGTTGGTGCAGGCTATGGGTCAGTATTTTGGGCCATGTCCATTTGTACAGTCAGTCTTCAAAAGGACATTTTCAAAAGATACAGGAACCAATTTGAGGGACCTCTTACAGGCCCAATTTAGAGTCTTTTTTTTTTTTTTTTTTTTTTTGAGAGGAGGAAGAGTCATTGAAGGATGAAAGGAAGAGAAGAAAGAAACATTTCTTTCTTTCTTTATTTATTTTTTGCTTCTTCGCCCTGAGGTCTGTATACCTGCATCTCAGCCCCCGGAGCCACATGGGTGCCTCAAATTTAGAGTACTTTTAAGCATCAAAAAGAAAATGACTTCAATGGATTGTAAATACTGAATAGAAATCTATGACTCTGTAGTTATACTTGAGCAGGAGGTGAAGGGGGCGGGGGGCTCGCTCCATCTTTGGAAATGACTGTTACAGCAACTTCTGACTCTGAAAAGTAGTTATTAAAGAGAAAAGTACCATTTCCCCTGCCTTTAAAAAAAACGTATTGTAAGTCACCCATTGTGATGAGCTTCCTTACGATAAGGGTGCTTGCTAATAAATGATGGATTTGGAAAACAGTTATGTAGATTGTAAGGAAAGAATTCAGGTAAAGATTATCAATGGCCTTTAAAAACTTTAGAGGACAGATTCCTGGGAAATTGGAGTACTCGAGGGGTGCCGAGTGGTCACTGCACCGGTCTCTGGTCTCCTTGTGGAGACCACACGTGTGTATGTTGGAGCCATCTGGTGGCCAGCACTGAGACACAGACAAAGTTAGAGCCATGCTTAGAGAAAATACTGAAGAGTAGGAGTGAAAATCCAACAATACTAGCAAGCTAACCATTCTGAAACAAACTGTACAAAACTATAAATACTGTTTACTGAATACCTGAGGTAGGCCTAGCACAGGCTCAGTATATCCACTCAGCTTCAGGCTTGCACGTTCCAAGAGGTGTCTAAGTATGATGAGAGTTACATGTCACTGTGTGAAATGGCACACACTGTCGAGTTCTACAATGGTAAAGTAAAATGCTAAGTACACTGGTCGTTTCTTTCCCAGCACCTCCTACTTAGCCTGTAACCTATATTCCTACTGCATTGATTTAGCAACTGCCTAATAGCAGGGAGGCCAGAGGACAAAAGAACATTTACAGAAAATTAGGCTTTTTCTTTGACCCCCAAGAGGTCCAGGAGCCTGGGGGTGGTCAGAATTGGTGTTTGAAGTTGTTGAAAGTGATTCATGGGTGTTCCCTAGTGGTTGTGAACTCTTTGGGTCTTGAACCTGGGACCTCGGAGTGTATGTGGGGCTGCTCCCAGGGTGTACTAGACCACTAGGCCACCAGGGCACACCCAGCTCTTCTATAGTTTTTTAAAAAACAGTTCTTTATTCCCCACAAATTAAAGGCCCCTAGCTCAGGAGACAGCCCATCCCAAACAGGGTCTGATTCCCCCTTGACAAACTGCCATGCTGTCCCTCCCCAGAGAAGAGCCAGCATTTGAGACCACTGAGTTGCTGACCTACCGCTGCAGACCCCTGTTAGGGGCAGCAGAGGATTTGTTTTCATTGTTCTCTTCCGCCTTTATTTACCTCCTGATGGTGTCTTCTGTCTCCAGCTGTGGCCAGTGCTCCTGGTCATACCAGGTCTTCATCTTTTCTCCTGGACCACTGCACCAGCCTGCCCTTGGCCCCCTAGCACCCATCAGGTTATCTTCCATGCGGAGAGCCAGCCCTCTCCTAGGACTTGTTTTGCAGGTTTCCACTTCTGGAGAAATGGAGTAAACATGCTTTTCCATGCTCCTCTTGCTCAAACCCCACTGAAAAGCCCAGACATTACTATAAAACAAGCCTGAGAAGGCACACTGGCTACGGCCTTGGCACACAAGGCCAGCACTGTGTTCCTGGGCCTTCCTTTTGCCTCGCATGCCCTAGAAACCAACAGTCTGGAAATGCCTGTCGGCAGAGAGAAAACATGCCCCATGACACAAAACCTGCTCCCTATAACCAGAAGACCTGGGAAGGGGCAGCCCAGCAAGACAGAAAACCTCTAGACAGTAACCTCTCTCCAGCCAACACCCCGTCCACACTAGAACAGGGCAGGGTTATGGCAGAACCTGGGGGTTCCAGGTCAGTCACTTGGGACGCCTTTCCAGCAGATTGCAAAACAGCAATCACTTTAGAGGATGCTGGGAAATAGCGCCCCTAGTGGTGAAACTAAAAGACGACAGCAACAAAATGTAAATACTGTGCTTCCCAGCCCAGGTCAAGGTCAAGTAAATGTGGACTCCTCCTAGAAGATCCCCACCCAGGGGGAGTGAGGTGGCAGAGGGCATGTAAAGTCAGGAGAAGAGACTGATGGAGCTCAAACAATGTGCTAGAATGTTCCAGATCAGAGTCTGGTTCATTCCTCTTTAGGAGAGAAAAGTCAAGTGTGAGATGTATCACCCAGTGGGACCTCAGGGAAGTCTAAGGTCACTGCATTTCTGGAAAGGAAAAGATTCTAGGGGAACATTTAGACAGAAAGAAGATGGGACCCTTTGCTGAGGGCTTCTCATACATAGTTTCACAACCAGGCATCTTGGGAAGTAAGGTCATGTGTTGGTCCCTCTTGACAAGTGGGACAGCTGAGGCACAGAGAAGAGGGGCCATACGTCAGCATGGAGGAAGTTAAGCTGACCTTGGAGTCCACTCTCTTACACCTTTACAACAGGCTTCCCCTTGGGACATACGCAAAAATGAAACCTTTAGCAAAATATGGTACAATCACTGACATGACTGGAAGCACATTTAATCTCCCCAGACTGGCATGATGAAAGTCAGTGTCCCCTGTTGGGAATATCCTTATTCATGCCTGTAGACCCTCAAGTAGGAGAAAGTGTAGAACAGAGGGGGGTGTTGTTCTTCTTCCCGGGGAAATAAATGAGAGAAAAGAAAATACTGAGTTTAGCCAAACTCTCCACTAAGTCTCAGTGGTGCTTCTGCCCCAACAGAGAAATGGCCAAATGATAACCGGGGGAGTTTGGGCAGGCGGTGGGCTGTCAGGGCTGCAGTGGGACTATAAGGGCCAGTCTGGCTTAATGAGAAAAATGGGGCTCTCCAAGTCCATGTCCACAGGCAAGGAAGATGGAAGCATATGTAGCAAACAGATGTTGGCAGGGCCCGGCAGTGAGGCAGCCCCACGGGCGGTAGGTGTGCAGACAGATGCCGGCGGCCCAGCCAGTCGCGTTCAAGCAGGAGCCAGAAAGAAGCCAGGAAGGCAGCCGGTGCAGAACGCTTAGAGGAGGGGCCTGGAGGGGCTGGAGCCTTGGAGGCCTCCAGCATTCAACATGGGGCTGAGCAAGGTCAAGAGGACAAATAGCAGCAGAAAAATATGCTTGTTTTCTGCAGGGACCATTAAAATGCCACTTGATAACTTGATAATTTGAGATTTTATAGCTTTCAGATGAGTGTGCTCCTGATTCCAGATAGAGGCATGACCTCTTGAAAAGGAGGGCGGTCAGGTCAGGTTCATGGAACAATTACTGTTTGGCCCAGTCCAAAGGTCCTTGGGCCCGGTCCAGACACACAATAAGCAGTTTTTCTACCATGATAACTCTGACCCTGAAAATGGCTCCAATTACGTGTTTTTCACAGAATCTTAAAGGTCAGCCCTGTGGAATCAAACTCTGACACTGACTTAGAGTTGAGACTTATTCAGCGCAGGTCTACAGCAAGCTAGCAGTCTTCAGCAGGCAGGGGTGGGGAGCTGGCTGGGGGCTCCCCTAGATCCTGTTCTAATGCTGCCCGTTTTTAGCATGTTGGGTATGGTTCTGACCTCTGGCCCACGCTGCAGGGGGAGAAGGCGTGGGGTGACTGACTTCATGGCCGTGCCACGTGGGGTCTGTGGCGGTCTGACTGCTGTTTGGATTGCCTGGCAGGTGTTTGAAACTCTCTCTTTCTCATGGTTCTGGAGACCCATCCATCACAGAGCGTTTCTCACCCAGAGTTCCTCTGCACTCCGAGACCACACTGTGTTCCCGAGACACCTCAGAAAGGAAATTGAATCCCCATCCTGGGCTGGAAAAGTGTACCCTGAACCCAGAAGGAAACTAGACAGATGGAAAGTCAGATTTTCATAAAATTTGACATTATGTCTGAAAGGACATTCATACATTCATTCATTTACATGTTGTTTAAGGAAAGGTGCAGGCAGGAATGACGGCGAGCGGAGGCACTTTATTTAGTTGTCCATCTTGGTTGGACATCTCTGATGGTCTCTGATCCCTTTTCGGTCACCAATCCCGCTGCTCAGCTTTGCTTTCCAGGGTCTGGCATCCTTGACTAATTTGCCCACTTGCTTTGTTGCTTTCTTAATAGTTTTGCCTCGAAAATTGGTTCTCAGCCTGGGTGCTCTGTCCCTGGGGACATTGGGCAGTATCTCTCTGAATTTCTGGTCATCACAGCTGGGGAGGGGAGGGCTCCAGGCGCCAGTGGCTAGTGCCCGGGAGGTGGCTAAATATCCGACCACACACAGCACGGCCCCCAGGGTCCTCTGAAGTCAAGAACCCTGCTGCCTGGGTCCTGGCCGGTGACCCCAGGCTCCTCAGGCCCTATGGTCAGCACCTGCAGCTGCCACTACCCCTCCTGGGCAACAGAGGGCTCCCCAGGCCTGTGACAAAGCTCTGGAGGGTGGGCTGGTGGCTGGTTTTGCACCCAACTCCTAACAGCTTAGCACTCAGATGACGCCTGTAGTTATGGGTAATAGAACAACAGCGCTGAAGGCTGAAGCACTGAGACATCGAGTGTCTCCCCGCTTTCCTGGCCCCTCCTTTTCAACCTTAATTATACCCCTTCATTAGGACCACCAGCCTTAGAGACTTAGGAATGACCTCACTGACCGTGTCTCTGCTCTAACCACCTTCCTTCCCCGTCCCCTCTAGAACTATCACCACCAGCTCCTGTTCCCTGATTTATTTCCAAAACCAGATATTTTCAGCGGGAAACACAGGATGGGTGAGAAATGTGCCCCCCCCCCCCCCCCCGGCAGGGAAAACAAAACTAACCAGTCTGTCTCCAGGAGCCCTTCCCCCACAATGTCCACCCCAGGGGCTCCTGGTCTTTAACCCAGGGATCTACAGATGCCCACAGCTTAGACAGGGAATAACTGAGCACTGACCTCTCAGAGCCCCCATGCATTTCAAATCTCTGTTCTGCCAGGTTGGGGGTGGGGGATTGGGGGTGCAGATCATGAGGAACCTGTGTCTTCACCTTTTTCCAGGTTGTTTGGGAACTAAAAGTCTTGGGAAAGAAGCGCAGCTCCCGAGAATCCAGGTCATGGTCACTGTCAATCGGTGCACAGAAAGGCCCCCTCCCCAGGCCCTTACATGGCTGAAGAACTGTTGAAAAACTTCAACCTGTGGGCGCAGGCGTGGTAAGTTAGCAGCTTGGGCCGGCCCCTTTGCTTCTGGCTGAATGCCCCTTGCATGCCCTCCCCGGCTCCCTGCTCCCAGAGGAGCAGCATTAGACTCTGTCCCTTCTGCTGATTCCCTCTTCTGAGCTCCCAATAATTTGCCCAACTTCTGCTAATTTCTGTTCCCAGGAGCCAAAGGGCCCAAGGATTCCCTGGCAGCCCCCCAGGCTGTTTCTGCAAAAACCTTCCTCATTCACACTCTACTCCACCTGATACCATCAGCTGCTCCTAATGACAAGAACTGCTGCTCCCCAAAGCCAAGTCTAGGCTGGAGAGGCTCAGGTTCTGGACAGACTCTGCAGGTCTGATGGCTCTTGCCATCAGGAAACACAAAAAGGGGGTTGGTGGAGACATATGAGCTGTCTTAGACTTGAACTTGACCCCTTCCTACCCTGCTCCCCACCCCCAGGCCCTTGGAGACAGCGGGTGGCAGAACCACACACTCTGAGCACTGGGGCGACCTTGGACGTGGGTAGTCTTACTTCCATCAGGGCATTTTTCCCCAAAATTATTTATATGCTTTCTTAAAATTTACATACATTTCAAAACAGGTAAAATTGAACAGTATGTTAGATATATGAATATTCATTATATTATTATACAATACTGTATGCTTTTTAGGATATTGAATTCATATCTCATTCTATGTGCATGTCATACCACACCCACCACCAGGTTCTAGTTTCCTTTACCACTCATTTTTTTGGGGGCTGATTTTTGTTTTGATTTTTTTTTTCAGGCCAAGAAAAGAACATAATTTATCACACTGAATACTCATTTTAAATGAAACTCAGGAGAGTACGATATATTGGATATTTCCAAAATAATTAAACTTTAAAATGAATAAAGTAGAATATATAAAATTCATAATGTAAGCTTGTCAGAATTCCTTAATTTAGAGAAGCTGAAAATTGGAATTCTCAAGAAGAATAAGGTAACTAAAAAGTGAAAAAAAACACAGGATGATGGAAGTAAAATTGAAAAATTGTGGATAGCATTATCTTTTCAAGCAACACAATATCAGTAACAATGAAACTAAACAGGATAAAATATTAAGTGCACAGGATTTGGGCATAAAAAATAAATTTAAACCTTGGCTCTGACACTTAGTAGACTGTATAACCTTGGGCAGATTTCTCAGCTTCAGTTTTCTCATCGATAAAAGGAGAGAATACAGTCTGTATCACAAATTATCAAATAAGATAATATATGCCCAGTTCTTGAACAGGCTCCACAGAACAATCACAGAAGAAATGGAAAAAGTGATCAGAAGTCTCCACCAGGGAAGTTTTGAAGGTGGAGGCCCCAGTCATCTTAAAGGGCGCATGGTGTCGAGCTCCTGGAAAGGAAAGTGTAGGGACACCTCCAGTGCCCTGTGACCCCACTGACGCCGACGCTTCATGTAAAGAATGAACCAGTTACAGGGGCACGGCCACACCTGGGCAAGGGCAGGGGCAGGGGTCCAGGGCAGAGGGCCAGCTGGGGTGACGCTGAATGAGACATGTTCCCTGAACGAAAACTCCTGCCTGGACGGAGGCCACTAGAGTGAAGCTGAGTCTGGTCTGGACCCTGACAGTGACTAGAGCTGGTATCACTAGATCTGGGGCCCATGACACCAAAGCCAGAGCCCCTGAGAAGGGCCAGTCCTCCTGACTGCACTCCTGTGCCTGCGGGGAAGTGCTGCAGGCCCTGTGAAGGAGCGGGGCTAGGAAAGGAGCACTCCGGTGAGGTCGCAGGTGGTGGCTTGACATTTACCATCAGCTACTACTCTTTCACCATCAAAACCATCATCTTGCTTTTTCGCTGCCTGTTGGTCACCATCATGGTTGGTGCACCGGCTCCTGGAAAGAGCCTGTCTCACCTCGCACTGACCTGTGGTCACAGAGTTCTCACCTGGTTGCAGCTGACCTCTGATGACACGGAGCAGCAGATCCACACTGGCCAAGAAGGGCCCGACTCGCTGAGAAGTGTGCCACTGAGACTCACACAGCCACGCACAGGTACGCTTCTGACAGGCACTGCACTTGACAAGTCTGAAGGGCGAAGGACTTGCTTCTGATCTTCCCACAGGGTCTCTGCCACTTAATGAAGAAAGCGGTTGCCGTTTGAAAGCCTCTTGAGAGGAACAGAAAGGATAAGGATGCTAAATTCCGTCTAATTCTGATTGAGGGCCATGTGCATCGGCTGCCTTGCTCTTCTGAATCCTCCTCCCCAACTGGGAAACCACTCATCCACGGCCTCCTGCCTGGCTGCACACTTTTTATTTTATTGCGGTAACTTTGATGAACAAAATAACATGAGTCCATATGTGCAAGATCCTCATTCCTCAGATACATCACCACACACCCTGCCCTCCGCCCAGTTACCAAAAGCCACCCCCTGCTGTCCACAGAAGCCCACCCCTTGTCCCCGCCTTGCCCCGTCCGCCCCCCACCATCAGTTCTACTGTCCGTGTCCAAGGGTGGGTTTTGCTTTGTTCCCCCTCTGCTTTGTTTCTTTATATTCCACTTATAAATGAGATCATTGGTATTAGTCTTTCTCCCGCTGACATTTCATTGAGTACCATCCCCTCTACTTGTTTTTTTTTTTTTTTTTATTGCAGTAACTTTGATTTTACACATTAAAATAAGCTCATAGGTGGCATTTCCCTATTGCTCAGATATATGTCCACACACCCTGCCCTCCACCAAACTGCATACATTTTTGACTATGTACTCAAGCAATAAAATCATTTTCACTAGGAAAACACCAACTGAAGTCTTCAGGGCTTGGTCTTGTCTTCTTGTCTTTGTGTAAGGTCAAAAGAAGGAGACTGGTGACTATGGCAGCTTTAAAGTCGACTCCAGGGGTGTCATCCATGTGGCCTTTGCAACCAAATTCAGCAGTCAATTTCCTCATTTTCTCCAGTCCAGTAAAATTCAAGCAGCTTTCACTGGGTACAAGGCTTCATGAGCTGGACTGACTTCCTGACAACAGAATTTGACTGGTTCAGCCCTTACTTTTTCCAGGCAATTCCCTTTGCATGAGAAATGATTTACCGGGGCTGTGCCCAGTGGGTTTTTGTTTTTGTTTTTGAAGAGAGGAAAGAGAGAGGAAGAAGCAGTGTTTTTATCTGCTTATTTGTGGGTTTTTTTTTTTTTAACCCCGGATCTGGGTTGTAAATCTGGGCCCATGGCCCATACCCCAGCCATCTCAGCTCCCTAAGTCTCACGCATGCATCACAAGTGGGCTTTCTTGTACTGTTTATCAAGCACCTTCTGACCTCGGGGGTGGGTGTGCAGCTTCCTGGCAGCATAAAGGCAGCCTCACTTGCCCATCCTGCCAGTGCGGTGCATGGGCCTGAACAAAGAAGATTTAACATTTTAACAGCTGAACTCTGGGTAAAGCAGACTGCCCTCCCTCATGTGGGTGGGCCTTGTCCAACCAGTTGAAGGGATTGATAGACCAAAATGCTGACCTCCCCGCAAAGAGGGTGTTCTCCTCAGGTTGCCTTTGGGCTGGAGCTGCACCATCTTGGATGTCCAGCCTGCCAGCTCACATAGCAGAGTGGACTTTTCAGCTTCTATAATTGCATGAGACAGTTCCTTATAATGCATTTCATTCTCTCTCTATACACATCTTGTTCATTCTTTTTCCTGGAGAGACCAATACATAGAAAATGGTGGGTTGTTGACTCCCCTAAAAAGGGGAGCCATTGCACATTCTTGTTGGCAGTATGTTATGTAAACCCATGGGACACCTTTTCTCTTCATCCTCCCTCTCTCTTTTTCTGGTTTCCTGAGTTCATAGCCTGCAAGTTGTCTTCTCTCCAGAGAAACGGTGGGAAGAATAAGTCTAGTGGGCCAGTACTGGACCAGCACCAAGGGAAGTTTCCAGAAGATGACTCTTCATTGAGACTAAGAAGCAATGTGACTGGCGACCCAAAGAGAAAACTGAGCAGCAGTAACACTCTTCAGGTCCAAGAGTTGTGACCTGAGTCATATGCGGGAGATAAGCCCAGAGACCAGTCAGGTTGAGAAGACAAGAATAAGTGGGGAAGCCAACAGGAGGCAGAAGGAGGGTGGAGTTTCAAAACCTGGGCGACATACAAACAAGAAAGGGTTGAGGTCTATTGTATTGGGTACATGGAATGAAAGAGAGGATGTGACAGCTCTTGAAGGTAGTTATATCAGGGGTATCAGAGCAATGTATTCAGAGCCCAGCTCTGCCAGCAACTAGCTGGGTGTGTCACCTTGGTCAAGTCACTTAATGGCTTTGTGCAAGAGGATAAAAGCCACTTCACAGAGCTGGTGTGTGAATGAGAGCCACATAAGCATTTGCCTTAGTACCTAGCACATGTCAAGGGCCACTCACAACCTTGGTTCCCTTCTCCTTCATGGATTTAATCAGCCGACCATGTCTTGTTAACAAAGCACTTTTGTTTTAGCCTTCTCTCCATTCCAGGAGCTTATGTGTTCTTTGAGGACACAATATAATACAATTACCCTGGCGATGTGTTACACTGAACCCTTTGCTGATGACACTATTCTGTCACCACTTTTCTCTGTTAACCTGGATAACTGATTTCATTTTAGTCATCGGCTACTATTCTTGGGCCTATTAACAATCCCAGTTACGCAAACAGACAGTTGGCATGGCCACCTGCAATTCACTTAGATTCCTGATCGTGACACACAAAGTGTGTTAAAAAAGGAAGAGAATAGAGAACATAGGTCATTCACTAATACTCCGAATTCATGTCTATCATGTGGAAATAATTCCTCGTAGATCATAGAAGGATGTGTGGCAGGAACTGCTGTTTTCCAATCCATGATTCATTTTCCCTTTACCTATAGAATTCCATGTTTTTTTTCTGATTAGAAATGTATACAGCTAAATGACTACATTTTCCAGCTTTTTCTCTAGCTAGGTCAACCTAAATTCTGACCAATGAGCCGAGTGGAATTTATTGGGTGATTCTACCATTAAGGATCCTTAAATGGGAGATAGCTGGGAATGGACCTTTTGCCCTTCCCCACTTTGTGGAAAGGACATGAGATTGCTGGTGCTGTAGCTGCTATTATGGATCATGAGGCAACTCTGAGGACAGTGGAGCCTAGGTCCTTGATGACTTCATGGCACTGTCATCCCAGCCTCTGATCACCTTTTACAAGACTCTCTCCTTTACATGAGAGAATATACCTTTCTGACTTTAAGACACTGACGCTGATCTCTGTTTAACTACGAATGCAATGAATAACTGTTCCAAATTACTTAATCTCAACCCACATATTACCTCCTCTAGCCAACAGATTGGTCTAGGCTGTGGTAGGTCTGAGGATGGCCTAAAGTAGCCTTGGGAATCCACAATTACGGTGCCCTGATGTGGTAGATGATATCTTGAGCTGGCTGGAAGAATCTGAGACGGACTCCAGTCAACTTATAGTGGTCACCTAAAAAGAAAGAGGCCTGTTTATCAGACGTTGTAGACAGAGAAAGTGATATACCTCTCATTATTGCCTGTCCTCCCCAAACTCTTGGTCTCAGTCCTGGATACATGTCAGTCAAGGTACTCTTCTGGAAGGATGTAGCTGATGAAATATGTTAGAGACACTTCTACTTGACTGTTAGGTCACTTCCCCACTCCCCAGTTATTATTTATTCAAAAGGACACATCCTGGGGGGGGGTCCATTTAAGTCTCAGATTACCATCTGTAGACGCAGGAAGTCCACTGATACAGCCTGGGTGGGCTGTCTCCTTTGAGTGATGTGTTGCTCTCACTAGATCAAGCCCTTTTATTCCTAACTGACCTGCCACTGAATTGTCCTTTCTTCTTTCAAATCGTCGTTTTTTTCCCAGTGCCCATAACCAGCACCCTAAAGCTGGCTTGGAACCTTGTGCTAGGATTCATGAAATGGTCCTCTAACGAGGCTGTCCATCTTGATTTCAGGGTCAGGTTTCCTTGCCTGACAAAATACTCAGTGTCTCATTTCAGTTCAGTGCTTCTCAATTTCCTGTCACCAACCATGTGCTTGAGTTTTAAGGACAGCCATACTTGGTCCCAGCCTGAATTTCCTTCTTCACCTGGTCACATACCCTCGGTTACAATCCCGTCAGTAAGTCCTGGCCATCATGCTGTGAAGTCAAACTTGGTGGTTCCCTAAGCTATTTATTCCCCCAATCCAAAAATCCCAGCTGTCCTTGGGGGACGAGGGATGGAAGTGATGTGGGGACAGCGTAGCTTGGAATCTGTAGGGCAGGATGCAGATGTATGAGTAAAAAACGAACTGGCAAAATCTGAGTTTAGGACACACCGCTAGATACCTGCACTGTTTTCAATCCAGGTAACCTGCACACGCCCACAAAGGAGGAAGCCCCTAACCCTTATACAGGTATCCAGGTATCCATCTTGCCTGTGTGAGAGACTGGCCTGCAGCTTACGTCCACCTGTGTGTGCACATGTGCACACACACTCATTCTCTTGATGGAAACTTCCCGGCCCTGCAGGGCACCCAACTATCCATTTCTACTTTTAATACACTTGCTGCGTGTTCCTGACCAAATAACCCAGAGTCTCATCAGCGTGTCTCCTAGCCCTTCCCCATATCAGAAGAGGGGGAGGAGAAACAAAGGGAAGCTCTTTATTCAGTATTTTAATTTTCCCACAAAGGCACAACTCAGGCTAATAACAGGGAACAACTATTCCCACTTTTATAGAGGAAGGAGTTACACAATTCAGATTTTTAAAAAGTGTCCAGAAAGCACTTGATACTTAACCTTATTAAACCATAACAGACCAGAAAGGAATCCTGTTGTACTTGTAATATGAATGGTCTGCAGTAGGTTCACAGCAGTGACTCTAAACACTCAATCCTTGATAGGGGTTCACGGACTATGGGAGGGTGGAGGGGGCACCTGGTGGCCTAGTCGTACACCTGGGCGCAGTCCCACATACATCCCAAGGTCCAGGGTTCAGGACCCGGGGCCAGGGGGAACAACAGATGTGAACAACTAAATAAAAATAAACATAAATAAAACACTTCCTCCTCTTCTCTCTTCCTCCCTGTGTGCCTACTGGCCTTCATTCCTGCCTGTACTTTTCCTTAAAACAACATGGACTTTGGGTTCCAATCCGGACTCTTACTTATTAAGGTTGGCCGGGGCTTCACCTGAGGGTGCTCAGTAACCGTCGGCGGAGTCAGCCCCACCCTCGGGGGCAAGTAAGGGGACATGAACACCCGCAGCGCGGCCCGGCCGGCCTAGGCCTTCAGCAGCACTTCATCCCGCAGCCAACCGTCCGGCGGAGGCCCCAAGGTCAGGTCCCTCGGAAGGTCACGGGGCGGGGGTGTTGGGCCGAGCTCGGTAGGAGGGGCACGCGCACAGCGTCGGCCGTGGGGGAGGCTTGGAGCCTTCCTCCCGGAGGTCAGCGTCCCGGCGGCGCAGGAAGAGCGGGGGCCGCGCGCCGCTCCCCGCCCCCGGATGCCCCGCCCCGTCCCCGGATGCCCCGCCCCCGGATGCCCCGTCCCGCCCCGCAGCGCGCGCACGCGGGCCGCACCACCTCGCGCCGGGGGTGCGCCGGCCTGCCGTTGGGTGCCGCGCGCAGAAGCGGGGCCGCTGGGCGCCGCGGTTCCCGTAGCCCAACGGGGAGAGGTCGCCGGGTCCTCTGCGTCGCGGCCCGGGGCGCAGCACGCGGCCCCTGCGCGGACGGGCTGAGCCAGAGGCCGGGCACCCCCGGGCGGCAGCGGTGGCAGCGGCTGCGCGGGGCGGGGCCGGGCGGCGGTGACGGTGCCCTTGCGGCTGGGCCGGGACGCGCGGCCAGCGGACGGTCTGCGCGGCTGCAGGGTAGCTGGGAGCCTCGAGAGCCGGGTGCCACCATGTTGTGCCGGGCGGCGAGCAGCAGGTGAGGCGGCCGCGGGGCACCGGCGGGCGCGGGCGCGGGCAGGCGCGCGGGAGGCCGGTGTCCGGGCGGCGCGTCCCGGTGCCGGCGGGGGCGGAGGACGGGCGCGGGCGCACCTGCGGGGACGGGCGCCAGTGACCCGGCCGCTGTGTGTCCCCGCAGCGCCCGCGGGGGGCTGCTGCCCGCGTGGGGGTACCTGGGCGCCAGGCGGAAGCACAGCCTGCCCGACCTCCCCTACGACTACGGCGCGCTGGAGCCGCACGTCAACGGGCAGATCATGCAGCTGCACCACGGCAAGCACCACGCCGCCTACGTGAACAACCTGAACGCCGCCGAGGACCGCTACCGCGAGGCGCTGGCCAAGGGTAGGTGCGGCCCGCCTCGGGGCCACCGCCCGCGGGCTCCGTTTCCGTCTGGGGGACCGGGCCGGCTGTCCCCATATCCGAGTATTTGAAAGCCGACTGAGACGGAATAGCGACTTGAGAGTATATATATGAGTGTGTGTGTGTGTGTGTGTGTGTGTGTGTGTGTGTGTGTGTGTATAGTCACATATATGTATATGAATTCATCACACTGAAAAAGATCCCTAGCGGGTGTCCGGGGGTTTGTATGGGAATTCTGTTTTAATGTCTGTACAAAGCTTTACACCTTTTCAGTCTGCTCATCGGTGGCGTGCACGAGGAAGATAATTAGTTGGTAGTCCTATTTCCAGACTCTGTGCATTGCTTCATAAGCTACATGGTTGAAAACGTCTTCTTTCTTAAATATATTTTTATGGCATTTCAGCCCTTTGAATGTGTTGGCTCAATTTTAGGCAGTGATGTCTCGTGGATTGGGGGCATCTAGTGGGAAAATGTAGTATTTCAGCCTGTGTGTTGCGGGGAGGTAAACAGTACAATGGCTTAAGCGGAAAAGAGAAGTTACCACATTTTGGCAGATTTACTTGTGATGATCAGAGGCGTCTACGGGAAAAGGTCTGTGATTTAAGAAATCAGAAGTGCGTGATGGATGTGTTCACGTGAGAAACTGGGTCTGGCCCAGGTTGTGAAAGTATTTCCTGCATGAGGACATCTGACACCCTTGAACCTTTCTTGCAGTATTGAAAAAAAACAACAACAATAAACCCCAGCTTAATTTCACTCCACTTCTTGTGGAGACAAAGCTGGTTGGGGTAAGTGCTTTACATGATACTGAACTGCCTGTTGGTTAATAAGTGCCAGTGGACTTTTAGTTAAAAGTTTCATGTTTGAAAATTCGAGAAGAATGCAAGTAAAATAACATCAGTCTCATCACATGTAAAGAACATAAACACTTTTCAAACAAAAGTTTTTAGCAGAGGAAAGAAACCCGAAGGGAAATGGGAGAAAATGTTCTGGAAGTGTTCTGAAAAGCAGATATTAGACCCACAAAATTTCGATTAAAATTTAGAAGATGCTTAAGTAAACTTTAAGATTGAGATCAAGCAATTTCTCATTAAGCATGTCTTTTTCCCATTAAAAAAGCTTAGTACCATTGCTTTCTTCAAAAAGAATGTGAAATCTACATTTAAGGTTAGGTGGACTCTAAGAAAAATTAGCAAGGGGACACTAATCTGTAAGAAATTTATCTTGTAAACATGACAATAAAAAGTTGGCATTTAAGAAATCTCTAAGGTTCTCTGTGTATTCAGATATCTCTTGGTTCTCTCCTCCTTTCTGAATTGTTAAGTCCCTGGACGTTTGCTCTTATTTCAGAGAGCAGTGCTTTTTTTCCTTTTCCTTTTTCTTTTTTTAAAAGCTAGAAATGAAGGCAAGTGGGCAGGCAGATAGGTAGAAGCATTTTATTTAATTTAGTTGTTCACATAGGTTGCCCCTCCCCACCTTGTATGTGGCCTGCACTCCTTTGGAGGCGATTGACCTAACCGCTACTCCACCGGAGCACACCGGCACTTCTTTCTTTTGGTCTTAGTGTAGACTCAAGGACAGAAGGAGAGAACTTCCCCTCTGTAAGGGCAGCACTCTCTGTTCTTACCGTTTTAGGATAATAAGCACTCAGCATTTTTTTGAACAAGGATATTCCCATTTTTCATAATAGTTCAGTTAATCTGTAGGTTCTCGAAGGCATAGAGAAATATTTTTGTCTACATTTGTGCTTTCCCATCATTTAACATAAACGTACAGAAAACTTGTATATTTCTATCACTGTTGGACAGTTCACAGTTTATACTCCATTTGTCTTAGGTGTGTTCATCTGTCTCTTCATCCTTCTATCCATCCACCAGTCTGTCTTATTTTTGCTGTATGTCAAAGTAAGTTGTAGACACTAGTATACTTCATTCCTCCTCGCCTACTTGTTTGACAAGGTAGAACAAGTTTGCAAGCGTGGCGTACTTTTTTGTCTTCTGGTATAAATACCAGACGCTTATTTTTTTCCCTTAGAAGCTGTGTTCTCTCTCTTCCATTACCCAGTCAGCAAATCCTGCTGAGAACCTGCCGTGTCCGAGGTGTCTGTTTGGCACCAAGGACACAGCGGTGCACAGAGGTCGTCCTCACTGCGCTTTCACTCTCTGGCTGTCGAAGGCAGATGACCCGCACATTCGCGCTGTCCCAGGGTTGCGAGTTCCATAGAGGGAGCTGCCCACCTTGTACTGCGGCCTGAGACTCATCACTGAGGAGGCAGGCTGTCTGGGGACTTGGGGAAAGACTGAGGCCGTGAGAGGGGCGGGGCGTGTTCCTGGGGTTTGCTGTGTTTTCAGGGAAGTGCATGGAGGCTGGTGGGGCCAGGGTGGGGCCAGTGTGGAGATACCACTTTCAGATGTTCCCCCACGGTAGAGACTTGGGGCTCTCTGAGTGAGAGGAGCAGCCTGTTGGAGGAGAGGGGTACCCTTCCCAGGTGGTGGTCTAGAGGAGCCTCTGGCCTCTGTTGAGATTGGGGTGTGTGTGTGCATGTGTGCATGCGTGATGTGGAAGCAGGTGAGAGACACGGCGTCGATGTTGGAGGTGCCCACGCGTGTCTGCGGGCTTTGGAAGAAGGGATTGGGGTCTGGGTGTGTTTTATTGGTTAATTGATTTTGTTAACATTTTTAAAATTGTAATTATTCAACTCATTAAAATAACTTCCTATGTAGAGGTTCCCCTTTCCTTAGATTGATGTCAACACACCCTGCCCTCCACCACATCACCAAGTGTTCTTCCCCGTTGTCCTGTGGACTCTGCCACCATGTGCCCCCCTCACCCCATTCCCTTTTGGCTACCTCAGTTCTGTTGCAGTGTCCAAAGGTTGGTTTTGTTTCATCTGTTCACGTTCCACCTGTGAGTGAGGTCATCTGGTATCCATCTTTCCTCTTTTAACTTGTTTCACTGAGCATCATCCCCTCTAGTTCCATCCGTGTTGATTCATGTGACAGGGTTTCACTCTTCTCAGGGCTGTATAGTGTCCTTTGTGTGTATGGACCACATCGTCTTTATCCATTCAGCTGACGGTGGGCACATAGGTGGTGTCCAGTTCTTAGCCGTTACGCTGGGTGTGTTTTAAAAGCACAGCTGGCTTTGCTAGTGGGTGGGCCGCGGGGTGGAGGGTGGGTGTGTGAGAGGGAGGGAGTCCAAAGTGATCTTAAGTTCATAAAGAGTGTGAGAAACAGCGAGTGCTTGCTGCTGATATGGAGAAGGCCAGAGGAGGTGTTTTGGGGTTGAAGTTCAGTTTAGGATATAATGAGAATTTTTGCTAATGTAACATTGAAATAGTTCCCAGTGAAGAGTTGTCTCTAGAAAATGAAAGTTGAAAATGTCCACAGAGCCTGTAGTCTGTCATTGAACCATACATTTTAGCATTCCACTGTTTCCTGTCTTTGATTGTTCTCTTCGTCAGTCCATTTGCTGAAATCTTTTCCACCTAAAAAACCTGAATTCTTTGAAGGTCAGGAGCCTGTTTTTGATTAGCCCTGCCTGCCCGCCCTGCCCCAGCCCTGGGGCTCACCCTAGTTCAGCACATCGTCAGTGGAGCTGAAAATCCACCATCATCATGTTGGGAAGGTCTTTTTTGGGTAGAATGCTGAAACTAGAATTTTAGGACCCATAGGAATGTTAAGATAAACAAGTTCAATTATCTGTCGTTTTATAAAACCAAATTGTGTACAGAATGAATGAAAAGCAAGAATTTAAAAAATGTGTTTGTATTTGACATTTCAGGCGACATTACAGCTCAGATAGCGCTTCAGCCGGCGCTGAAATTCAATGGCGGAGGCCACGTCAACCACACCATTTTCTGGACAAACCTGAGCCCCAGTGGAGGAGGCGAGCCCGAAGGTCGGTGCACGTTGCTGGAGTCTTAGCCACGTTTTGGCGCCGCAGGAAACCTGCTGTTGATTTCATCACGGCTCTTTTATTTTTAAAGGAGAGGTGCAGGCTGGAATGAAGGCGAGCAGAGGCAGGGAGAGGAGAGAGAATCATCTTTGTTTTGTTTTTATTTAGTTGTCCGCACTGCTGGTTCCCCCAGACCCAGGACTCGAATCCTGGGGTGTCGTCTACGCTCTTTCGGAGGCAGTTGACCTAACCACTGCTCCACCAGAGCGTGCCAGAATGGCACATTTTTTGTAGCAAGGAGTTGTAGCTATTAAAAGGACATAAGTAAGAAAGGAGATTGCATTCAGGGGGTTATAGCACAGCTTTCTTTTTTTTTAATTCTTTATCATTTTTCACACTTTTTTTTATTTCCCAGGAAGGGTGCAGGCAGGCATGAAGGTGAGCAGGCAGGCAGGAAGAGAAAAGTAGGAAGAAGCACTTTATTTTATTTTTATTTAGTTGTTTCACACTGGTTGTTTCCTCCCGGGTCCAAGACTTGAACCCATGAGTATGTGGCTGTCACGCTTCTTTGGAGGCGATTGACTTAACTGCTGTCCACCAGAGGACGCTGGAATTTTTGTTATTTTTTTAAGAGCGGGAAGCAGCATTTTTATTTAGTTGTTTATCTTGGTCCTCCTCCTCCCACCCCGCCATCCTAAGAACCTCCTTCCTTGTTACCAAGACCCCAGGGGTCTCAGCAGCCTGAGGTCAAGGGTGCGTCCGTGATGCTGTCAGATTTTATTGTCTGGTAGACCCGATGCAAGTTCTTTGTTTCAAGCATTGTCACTGTATGACTGACAGGAAAACAGCTGTAAGAGACGTGAACTGGGTGCCAGTCTGGGTTAAGTTTGGTGGCAAGTTTCTTCTGGTTAGCAGTGTCACTGATGGTTTATTGAGTTGACATGAGGCTGAGTTACCCTAAGAGGTGGTTTCTTGTTTTGAAATACACTGCATTGGAGGAGAAAGTGGCCAAGGACCTTCGAAGGCAGAGACGAACGCCTGTTTCCGTAGAACGCTGGACGGCCTGAGAACGGTCACGCGACAGGATGGCCAGACCTGAGCTCAGCGTCGAAGGCTCCACGTGTTGATGCTGGTGTTTGGACGCCGACACGCAGCAGGACTCATGTGACCGTCTCTGTTCTGGCACCGTGGAGGGATTTGATTCTTTGACCTTTAACTGCTAATATTGTGTGATTGATTTGGTAAAGGTGGCATGAGAGTACTCTTGTTACTGACATTAGCTAGAGGATTGATCATCAGTGCCCTCGAGACTGTTGTGAGTCGCTAGCCATCTCCTCTAGTTTCCCAGGCCTTGGTTTTGATGGCTGGGAGCGGGCAGCGTGTCCACGGGAGGGTGTGCAAACAGGCAGTGTCAGATTGTCTGGTAAAAATGGTGGGATTGCATCATTGAAAACACACTCAGCTGTTCTTGAATCTTTCACAACAGAATCTCCTTGTGGGTAGTCAGTTATGCGGTGAGAAGGCTTGTGTGTAAAGAACTTCATGATGAAACGCCCGAGAGTAGATTTCATACACACGTGCATCACAGCTGATGTCAGCTCTGCTTAAAATGTACTGTTCTTTATATGAGGAATAATTGAGAAATTTAGTCTTTAGAACAGACGAGCTTTCAGCTTAATAGCTCCAGGCTGTGGATAAGATGCTAATCTTTCTTTTTCTACCTTAGTTTCCTCACGATGCTAGAGCTGGTTTGAGAATCAAATAAGTTATATGTAAAGTGCTTGAGTAGGGCCTTCCCCTACTATTTCATGATTCTTCCTAAGTGATAAAAGTCGCCCGTCCCAGCAGATTGGGCTTCCAGACAACTGCAGGGCGCAGCTGGCCTGGGTTCTGACGTCCCCGTGCCTGAGGATGCCCAGGTGCCTTCCGTGCCCGCCTCACCCTGGGGGGCCTGCCTCCAGCTCTGCTGCTTGTGAGCTTCGGGAACGTTCCTTCATTCCTCTGGGTTTTGTGTTTGGTCTCTCTTAAGCACTTGAAATTAAGTTTTCGTTTGGAAGTAAAGCTGAATGGAGGAGGAAGTAGGGGAAGCTAGACTATTTGTTTTTTTCTGAGTTAAGTCATCAGACCGTGACTTAGTGTTTTTGAGGTTTTGTGAGGTACTGGAATAGGAGATAATGCCCACATTCACCAGCAGGTCTTGGTACTCTGCCATTTTGTGTTATCGATGCCACTTTTTACCTTCATTCGTGCTAATCCTAGGTGTTTACTTTTAGATTAGTGGAATCAGAGAAGCCATATATTTTGCCTAGTGGATATGCTCAATCAAGAATTATATTTTAGATGCTACACAGTAAAAGGAGTATAGCTCTCAAAGTTCACCCTTTGGTGCTCCCTGGTGGCCTAGCAGTTTAGCTTACCAGGCATAGTCCACACGCATCCCAAGGTCCCTGGTTCAAGATCCCAGGCTGTGGGGGAAACAACCAAGGTGAACGACTAAATACGAATGAAGTGCTTCTTCCTCCTCTCTTCCTGCCTGCACCTTTCCATACACACACACACACACACACACACACACACACACACACACACACACATATATGTGTCATAGACATATATGTATATATTAGTTTACCCTTATTTCAGTAATAGAAGAGAAGATCACTTCTAAAAATATGATATAATTGAGATAGGAAAGATCTAGGCTGCCTTGGAAAAGAACCAAATAGCATCCAGAACGCTTTGAAAAAAAAACTCGATTTACAAAATAATACAAGCCCAGTGCAGGTTTGCCATTCATCAAATATACATGGCAACATACCCACAACCAAATTACCAAAAGCTGGTGCTCCCTGGTGGAGTAACACTTGGGCGCTGTCCATATACATCCCAAGGCCCTAGGTTCGTGTCCCAGAGCCAGCAGGAACAGCCAAGATGAGCAATTAAACAAAATAAAATACTTCTTCCTCCTTTCTCTTCCTGCTGCCTCTGCTCACCATCATTTCTGCCGTGCCTTCCTTTAAAAAAAAAATTGCCGAAAGTCCTCTATTATTGGGCTCTTATCCCTAACCCCTCTGGTGACCTGTTCTTGACAGTGTCCTAGGATTGGTTTTGTTTTGTCTGTTCCATTGCTCTGTTTCTTTATCTTCCACGTAGGAATGAGATCACCCTGTATTTGTCTTTCTCCTTCTGATTTACCTCTAGTTCCCCTCTAGTTCCATCCATGTTGATGTAAATGATAGGATATCATTTGTTAGGGCTGTGTAGTATTCCATCGTGAATATATGCCACATCTTTTTTTTTTTTTTTTTTAATATAAAGGGATGTTGTAGGCCGGCAAAGAGGAAGAAGACACATTTATTTACTTTATTTAGTTGTTCATCTTGGTTGTTCTTCCCTCTGCCCAATCTGGTCATGAACCTGGGGACCTAAGAATGAGTCCTACGTTGTCTTTACCCGGTTTTCTGAAAATGGGCACTTACAGCCGTAACATGTGATTTGCAAGTCGAGCCAGGGTAGTTAGGGAAGAAGTCAAAGTGAAGTTTTTATTGAGATGGGGAAAAAGCGGATGGAAAATATCCTAGGTTGTTGGAAGTAACAAAGTGAGTGAAGAAATCGCTTTAACATGCTCCAGTAATGAACATGTGAATGAAAACTGAGACGTGCTGACACTGGGATGAGGGCTGGAGTAGTCCCCGGTGTAGGCTTGCTGGCTTCTGTCTGCTGTCTAATTTGCCTTGGACCATGTGACCACACTTGAATCTTTCATGTAATAAGGTCTTTTACTGGGATCATTGTCATCTGTTTATTTGTGAGTTAAAATTTTTTTTTTTAATAGGGGAATTGCTGGAAGCCATCAAGCATGACTTTGGTTCCTTCGACAAGTTTAAGGAGAAGTTGACCACGGTATCTGTTGGTGTCCAAGGCTCAGGCTGGGGCTGGCTTGGCTTCGACAAGGAGCAGGGACGCTTGCAGATTGCTGCTTGCTCTAACCAGGATCCTCTGCAAGGGACAACAGGTGAGCGTGGAGTGTGGCATGCTCGGGGCCGAGCCGGTTCCCTCGGAAGCGTTCATCCGCGATGAGGAGAAGGAGCGGTGCTGAATTCTCACCTGAGCACGCTCTGGCTTGAGCATATCTCAACAGATAACGTCCAGAATGGTGTGTAAGAGACATGCGTGAAGTAAGCACTTTTGTAAAGTAAGCCCGTGGATGTCTACAAAAGAGGATGTAAACATAAACTCTGCTTCATTTGACGGAGTTCATGTCACTTACATCATTAGCAGCGCAGGTTCGTCATGCACCCTGTGTGCTCAGGGCCTTTGGGGGTCCTCAAGCACACCCACAAGCTCCCCTCCCCTTCTGAGATTCCCTGCGAGGACGACTTTGAAGTGGGTTTGGGGTAAATCTGTTGGTGTTTTAACAATAGCTATTGAAGTGCTGTAGTTAATTGATTTCTCAAGTCTTTTAATTTTTTTTTTTTTTTATTTTCTTCCAAAGAACACATTTTAAGATCCTTTTACAGGGTATTTATTATTATACACTTTTTTTTTTTTTAAAGGAAAGGTGCAGGCAGAAATGATGGTGAATGGGCAGGCAGGAAGGGAGATGTGAAGAAGCACTTTATTTAGTTGTTTAGTTAGTTTGTTGATGTGGCGGTTCCCCCTGGCCCGGGGTCTTGAACCCGGGACCTTGAGATGCATGTGGGGCTGCTCCAGGGTGTCCTGGAGGGACCCCTGCGCCACCGGGGCGCACCGGTGTATTCTGTTTGCGCGATAAAGCTGGATAAGAAGGTGGTAAAGGGCCATTTTGTGTGTATAGCAGAACTAAGGTTTACACTGAGAACGTGTGATCTTTTCAGATGGAAACTCCGTTTTTCGTTTTCCCCCTTTCTGCCAGGTCTCATTCCTCTGCTGGGGATAGATGTGTGGGAGCATGCTTACTACCTTCAGTACAAAAATGTCAGGCCTGACTACCTGAAAGCGATCTGGAATGTAATCAACTGGGAGAACGTGGCGGAAAGATACGCCGCTTGCAGAAAGTGAGTCCACCCTCACGCCCAGGGCAGAAGCGCTGCCGCCGCTTTGTGGGCGTGTGGGGTTCTGCCGGCGCCAGCAGGTGGCGCCCGCGTCCCCTAATGTAGCTTATGTGAGTATCTGGTAAATGTAATTTAATGCTTTGAATAATTTCTTATTTAAAATTTTGTTGTTATCGAGCAGCCGTTTAAAAACATTAAATGCTTTATGTGATTTTCGTCTTTTGATTGACCGCTTTCTTCAGAGCTGAAATACCTCGGCGCGTCTAACGGTCATTCTGAGGTCATCGGCAATAGCTTGTCCCTAAACTCTTCGGGCCTCAAGAGAAACCTGATCGAAAATCAAGTCTTTTGCCCCAGTTGTTCAACAATGAAATATGAAGTGTATTTCCCAAGGGAAATGTTCAGTTTTTCTATTGAAAATTGCTCTTTTGTAAGTGAGCCTTGGTCTAGTAATACTCCTAGTAGCTGTCACCAGTGATCTTCAATTATGCGCCCAGTTCACAGGGTTCCCACAGATCATTTTAACTTTTTAAAAATATGTAACTTAATTGCTGAGGGGAAATTGCTTTATTGTGAGAAGGAGATCGTTGTGTATCTGACTCTTTCTGAGGGAGCGACAGACAGCTGTGTGAAAGCTCGTGCTCAGCATGGAAGCACGTGTTGCGTGCGTTCTCAGCACAGACAGGTGATGGCCACTTGCTGAGGTCGGTGACGGGAGGGCTGCAGGTCCCCTGGCCCCCCTGCCCCTCCAGTCCTGCTCACGAGCACTGCTCCGGGAGCCGTGGGCCGGGCACAGCCTCCCCAGTAGGAGCCGGTGGTCTCCGGACCAGGCGGGTGCCCTGCAGGAACGTGTCTTTCTTTCTGGTCTCCCACTCCGAGTCCTTGGGCTTCGCTTGCTCTGCACCTTGCCACTCGGGCCGCAAGTGTGTGGCAGGAACCTTAAATCAAGGATTTTACTGTGTTACCTGATCCTTTCTGAATTTTTTCATTTTGTTTTGAAAACTGTACAGTTATATGAAGCTTTATATTCAGTGTTTCCAATAAAGGGAAAACTCACCCCATATACAGTGACAGGGTCTATCACGTGGCCCCGGTTCTGCAAATAGAGCTGTTGACGTGTCGCAGGCCCTTTGTGCATTGACTGTGTGCCTGCGTTGCATCATCTTCCTCATCCTCCTCAAGCCGGTGGATTCCTGGTCCGTGGGACGGCCTGGCGTGTTTCAGCTCTGTTACTGCACACTCACTTGCTTCTGTTCGTTTCCCATGACGCTGCGGGAGCAGCCCGCATGGAGGCCCTCCCTGCTGTTGGAGTCTTTTCTCTGTGTCCGACTTTTCTTAAACCTGTTTAGTAAAAAGATGTGCTCCCCAATGTATTTGTAACTTTTCCCACCAACTTTATTTTTCATGAAAAAAATGGAGTAACTTAGCAGTTTCAATATTGAAGACTGAAGTTCAAAAAAAAAAAATGAGATTCAAGCACATTTAGAGTGCAGTGAGAAAAGCGTTTAGACTTTCTGAATTTTCAGCAGTGTTGAAGAGACAGGTGAAAGCTGTGTGTGGCGTGTGTGTGCACGCACGCTTGTGAATAGAAAACACTTCAGACAGCGCCACGGTAAAACTGCTCTCCCAGAGCACAGACGGGAGCTGGGTGATTACCCACACACACAGTTTGCTCACATACCACACGCACAGAAACACAACTCACACGCAGCCGTGAAATGACCGACCATCTAGAAAAGTGGGACCTTTCTGAAAGCTGGGCTTTTGAATACCAGTAGTCTGCTTGTTCAGGGTTTGTACAGAACTCACAAAGAGAAGCAGAGACTACTGATTTACATAGAGCTTTTTGACTCTTACTAAGCTTTAAGCTTTAAAAAAAAATTCAATGTTGAAATTTCTATGGGGCTCTATTTTGACTCTGACCTCCTCTCGACAGGAAGGAAAGAACATCTTCCTTCACTAAGGTGTTTCCTTTCTATTGAAGGAGAATATTTTTTTGCCCCCAGCCCTGGGCCCTGAACCACCATCCATGGCTTTCATAGCCTTCACCTTGGCCATCTGAGTCATGCAGGGGGCGCCGTTGCGAGAGAATTTAAGATGCCATCTAACCTCGCTTCTCATAATAGAAAGGAAACAGAAAGATGAAACAGCCATTTCTAATGAAAAGAACAAATGTTTCCTCCAAGCAGGATATTTTTTGACTCAGCAGTGCCTGCTCTGGCGGTTGGTTTGTTTCACTCCTTCACATGATTAGTGCTGCGGGGAAACAGGCCATAAACTCGTCTGTGTGAGAGTGTCTGTGGCTTGAACTGGTGTGTAATAAAACTTTGATGTTGAGAAATCGCCCTTTTACTGCACACTTCAAATTCATGGTCTTAAATGATTTGAGTTTCTTTGGAGTACCTTTAAAAAATGAACATCCTTTAAACATACCTTTCAAAAATAGAACCATAAAGTTAAGATTGATGTGTATTATGTGTATTGCACCTAAAGCTACGTATCAACACAAAATTTCCTCTTGGAATTTCAAGGGAACCACTGTTTGGGGAAGCTGTTAAATGTCTTCAAAGTTAATGTCTTATTTTTAGCAATAGCTTAACTATATCTGCAAGCTGAAGTTCTGTCTTCTGCGTCCCTAGTGCACCTGCTAGGTGCATATTAGAAATCCTATAAAGTCTGGGATGGTTTTCATTAAAGAAACATTATTTTCCTATTGTAAGTGTGGAGTTTTTGATTATTAATAAAAGAGCATGTCAACCATCAAAAGACCTGTATTGTGTATGTGTGTCAAACCCTGAAGAATCTTACAGTGCTTTGTCATTTTTACTGCTTTTATGTGGGAAAGGAATTATAGATGATAGGGAGTTGAAATTTTACTCTTAAAATCCAGAAGGCATAGGAAGTCTGTTTCCAGTAACACCATCTGAGAATTGAGACAGGAGACAAAAGGAAACAACTGAAAGTTGTCACTTTCCAGCCAAGCATGAGAAACGGAATGTTTTGCATTTGAAGCAAGACCAGATGCTGTTCAACGCCCGTGCCCCCCCCCCCCAACATTCCAGCACATTCTGATAAAGACTCTGACTCCCTAGCCCTGAAATCAACAGCACACTAGGTGGCCTAATCATGAATCCACCCCTAGCCCTCCACCCTCCTAACATTCCAGCCCAGGGAGTCCCTACCCCCTAAATGGACAGTGGGACAGGTGGCCTTATCAGGACTCCACCCCGACCCCAGGCCGAGTCTGCCCCCTTAAAAAAGCTCTCTCTCACAGCTTCCCTCAGATTGCTCCTTCTGTCTTCTCAGAAAGTTTTCCCAGCCTGCACTTGAGACAATAAAGTCTCACTTAGAGCCCATCGGGCTGTCTTGTCTCTGCCTCTTATTGTCGAACTGGCTTACAATAAATAGCATAGTGTGTGTACATATTTTTTCTTTTTTTTTTTTTTGAAGGAAAGGTACAGGCAGGAATGAAGGTGCAGAGGCAAGCAGGCAGGAAGAAAGAAAGGAGGAAAAAGCATTTTACTTAGTTGTTTATCCTGGTTAGTCTTGCTGGTCCTGGGACTTGAACATGGGACCTTGGGATGCATGTGGACTGCGCCCAAACTCTGCTCCACCAGAGCGTGCCAGCATAGTACTTCACATACTAAATTACAGAGTTAAAACATCTTAGGAAATGAGCCAAACTGAATATTGCCTTAACTCTGAAAAAAAAAAAAAAAAATTAGACTTGATCACGGTGTGTATTTTGCATCAAGCCTGGGCTGGTGACAACTTCTTCACTCTGGTGTTGGAGTGAGTCTACCGAGTGCAGCTTTCTCTGGGTGACGGGTGTAGCATTCTGGGGCAGGGGCAGGGGCAGGGGCGTGAGTCCTGCTGTGTCTGCTGGAGCCATCCTGCCTGTTCCTCAAGTGCTGTGGTGGTGAGGACTCTCCAGCTCTCAGATGCTTCTGGAATGCAGCTCTTACAGGTGAGGAGTCAACAACAAATAACACAAAAGTGTTAAAAAGGTTAAGCTGTCTCAGTCTAGCTTGAGACACGACAGTGCTTGCTCTCCGGAGCTCCTGACTGTCCCCTTGCGGCTCCCAGTCCTCGGTGCACGAGGTAACTCCATCTTCATGTCTTCCCATTGAAACAGGACCCCCAGGGGGGCCCAGGTCCGAGCTTCTTGGCCACGTGCGTGTCCTAGCACACAGTTCTGGGCCCGTACTTGGGTATATTTCTATGAAGAGATGTGATTTCACTCATACCCCCTGCAGGGAAGCCCCGAGACCACTGCTCACGGACAGAGTTCTACATCACACCCTCTGTGGCTTTCGTGTTCTGTCCACCGCAGTGCGTGCATCCTGAGAGACAGCCTTTTATCTGTACCTGAGAAGCTGGGGGAGTGGAGGGGGAGGGGGTCCTTCATCCAGGAAGAAACTCATTTTCCCATTTAATACAGTAAATCCACCCATTTTGCTTTACTTCCCTGCATATGTCTGAATATATCCTTTCCCCCTCCGACACTGTTGCTGGGCATGTACATTAGTGCAACCTCTTTGGAAAACAGTCCAGGGAGTCATCAAAAAAAAATAAAAAATGAATCTCCCATTCGGTCCAGCAGTCGCACTCCTGAGCCTGTACCCAGAGATCACAAAATCTCTTAATGAGAAAAAGTACCTGCACCCCTTTGTTCATGGCAGCACAGTTCATACTAGCCGAGATGTGAAAGCCACCTCAATGCCTGTCAACAGATGATGGGTACAGAAGCTGTGGTCTCGACGCGGGGACAGCCTAGCTGGCCATGGCTGGCAGGCCGAAGCTAGACCCCTCCCTAGCAACCTGTCTGGAGGCGCCCCCAGTGCCCCCCCAGAGAACTCCAGGCAACCGGCCCTCCCGAGACCTCCAGCTCGCAGGACAGCTGCAGCTCTGGGTAGACCAAAGGGGAGGTCCTTCCCCCAGTTTTTAAGACACCATTTTCACAGCGAGTGTCTGTTCCTGTAACCCCCAGGAGCAGCCATCATTTTTGTCTAGTTGTTTCCTGTAAACTTGCCACGAGGTGCTGGGACAAGGCATCTCTCCTCAGACTGTTTCTGCAATGAACTCCACACTCATTCGGTCTCAGTCGCCCGCACGTAGATACTCAATGTATCTGTGGGGAGCGAGACACGCTGATGAGACACCGGTCCGTCCAGAGAGAATCCGTGGGGAGACCCGTGTGGCCGGGAAAACACAGCAGGTTTATTAAAAGCGGAAACAGCGAGTGGAAGCTCCCTGCGGGCAGGAGAGGTCCATCGAGGGAAGGCACCCGTGTGGGCCTGACCTGCGCTGCCGCCTCTCACTGGGGCAGATGGATTCTTGTAAATTCTTGTGTATAGGAGGTGTGGGGTCTCTCCCTCCTGGGCGGGTCCATGTTGCCTGGAGGAGTTAAAATAGAGCGAGTATCCAGGGGTGTGTCCTAGACTCAGGTTGCTAAGGTGAGGTCCTTGCTCTTAGAAGCCTCAGGTTTTGCCTGTTAATTTTCTGCTCATACGTCTGCATCTCGCCCTGCAGATTTTAATCTCTGTTGTCCCCTCATCAAACGGAATTCTATGCAACTGTCAAAAAAGATGAAATCGTGCTTTTTTCCAACAACCTGGGTGGAACTGGAGGGGCGCATGTTAAGCAAAATAAACCAGAAAGAAAAAGAGAAGCACAGAGGGGTTTCTTATGATGCAGACTACAAAGAAACAAATAGATAAAATGGGGGAAAAACCCATAAATTTGTTTCTTAGGATAATTAAATTAAAACTCAAATTAAATAAATTACTTAAATTAAATAAAAAACTCAAAGGAACAGACAAATCTCAACACAAGCCACACGAGCCTGTGACCCAGGGAGTGGAAGACGGGAGGAAGGAAGGCGGGAACAAGTGGCTGGACTCGCCCTGGTGGGGTGTGTGAAATGCACAGACCGCTTTCAATATCCTAAAAAAACTCATAGCAAGTGAACCAGAGAAATAATTACTGTGTCCCTGTGGCTCAGGGTTTGAGCCAGAAGCTAGTGTGTAGACCATGGAAAGCCACAGAAGCTGAATTTGCATCTTGGGGTGGGATGGGGCGGGTAGGGAACAAGCATAAATAAAAACAAGTAAAAGTGCTTCCTCCCTCCCTGGCTCCCTCCCTTCCTCAGAAAACAAAAACTAAAGAAAACAGTAGTAATAATAATAATTGTAATGATAATAATGAAAACCCCTTTCCTTTCCCCTCAGTAGCAAGGTCTGTAATTGTTCATGAAGCATGTTTTTTAAGGACCAGGTTTTATCTGGTTAACCTCCTGTGCACAAAGGATATATAACGTGTGTGTGTGTGTGTGTGTGTGTGTGTGTGTGTGTGTGTATCTCCCCCGGGGGCTCAGAGCAGCTCAAAGCCCTCTGCTCCAAAGTGGATAAGCCACTCCCTTCTGAGACCTTCCCAGCTCAGTCAACAGGGCCAACAGTCGTTATTCTTAACACCTTCTCTTTTACTCTCTTTATCCTAATTCTCGTCTCCACTTCCAGACGGTAGCCCCTCCATCTCTATACTCTGTCCTGTCCTTCTCCAAAGCCCGCTGCGTGCTTTTTCAGCTCCCACGCTGCCTGCCTGTGATGTCTTCTCAGGCAGCAGCCGGAATAAGCCTGCAAGTGGACGTTGTTTGGTGGACCTCCCTTTAGTGGCCTCCTTTGCCCCCGAATAAAGTTCCAGTTCTGCTCCAGACCTGGGAGGCCTGCTCTGATGCTTCCCAGCTTTTCAGTCACACCTCTCAACGCCCTGCCCTCACTTCTGACATGCCAGGACCCAGAGCTCTGCATTTCCCACGATGCTCGACGCCCTTCTGCATCTTCTGGGGGCCTTTGTACTGCTGCCCCCGGCACCTGGGAAGTTACCCTCTTTCTTTACCTGCCTGTACATCCTTGGAGAGTCCCGATTGTTTTGTACGCACCTACTTATTTCCTTATATTGTGGCTATTTCTTCCTTTACTTGTTCACGACTTGCCTCTCTCCTTGGGAGTGTCAGCTTCAGGGAGGCAGGAGCCTGTCCTGCCTTCAACAGCTGAATCCGGGGGCCTGTCTAGCACCCATTGGGCTCTCAGTACGTAGCTCTCCTCCACGCATGCCCTGAGGGGGCCTCACAGGGCCGTTTGAAACCCCCAGACTAGAAATTCTCTATGGTCCCTGTTCCTTCCAGAGCTTGTCATCCTGCTCAAATGCTAATTGAATATACTATCTTGATGAATATTCTTTGTATTTATTTTAGGAAAGGTGCAGGCACTAAGGAAGGTGAGCAGAGGCAGACGGGAAGAGAGAGAGGAGGAATAAACAATTGCTTTGATTTCTATTTTGTTGTTGATCTTGGTTGAAGAATATTCTTCAAAGTTGTGACGCAGGGGCATTTGGACGGGGCATTTAGAATCATCGCTGTCTTCATGGAGACCTTTTCCATGTTAACACTGTGTTTGTCTCAGTCTCTCTGGGCTCCCAAGGACTTGGTAGTTTAACAACAGAAATACATTTCTTGTGCTTCCAAGTTTTGGCTGATTCAGTTCCTGAAGACGCCGTTCTCCCCCTTACTGTGTCCTCACCTAGTGAAGAGAAAGTGCTCTGTCTCTTCCTCTGATAAGGCCACAGCCTCGTGGATTAGGGCCCGACTTTTACCACCTCCCAACACAGTGGCTGCCTACAATCTTAAGTCTACAGAGACTCACTTTGGTAGTTAGGGGTTGCCAGGTGAATTTCACTGCATTTCAGGCCCCAGCAGAATCTAACCTCATTAAGCTCTTTTTTGGAGACAGTAGTTACTATTTCAGATGAGTAATCCATCGTTGTATGGATTGTAACATATCAAGGTCTACTTATGCAAGAAATCTGATAAAGGAAATCAATTTACATCTTTACCCCCCCAAGACAAGTCTCTTGTACACTCAAGCACCTGTTTTCTACTTAGGGAACATTTGCATTTAGAGAATTTTAACCTGGAGAATTTCTAATCTTTTGTGGTTTTAAACTGAGTACAAACTTTACTTATTTTTCTAGATTTTTTTTCCTCAGTAGAAGATTTCTTGTGTATTTCCTGATTAAAGAGGTAGGATATAGATAAAAATCAATACTTCCATTTCCTTTTAACTGAATGCTTTTAAGGAGTTCCTTTTCTTTCTTTTTGAGTCAAATTGAACTCAAATGCAAGAATCTACATCGTTTGAAATGTGGGAAGGATGTGGGTAATGATATGCTCCATTCTCTATTATTGGTGAAACAGAGATGGAATTTAAAAAAAAAGAAGATTTTTAAAGTACTAAATTAACAATGAAATTGAGCAGAAAAGAGGAAGATTTCCTATTTATGTCTTGTTCCCTCCTCGTCCTCTTACTATGAGCATCTCCTGCCAGAGTGGAACATTTGTTACATCTGATGAGCTGACAGTGACATGCTAGTCCCCTTCACATGCGCCTCCGTCTTGGTGCTCTTGATTCTGTGGGTTTGGATAAGTGTAGAGTGGCGTGTGTGCATCATTATTGAATCACACAGAGTAGTTTCATGGCCCTAAAAAATCCTCTTTCCTCTGCATAGTCTTCCTTCCCTCCATCACAACCCCTGACAACACTCATCTTTTTACTCTCTCCATAGCTTTACCTTCTCCAGAATGTCATAGAGTTGGCATCAGACAACTGATTCTGGCTTTTTTCAGTTAGTCCTATGAATTGAAGTTTCCTCTGGATCTCCTCCTATCTAGAGAGCTCCTTCATTTTCAGGGTTGAAGAAAAACCCATCATCTGGATGGACCACAGTTTATTTACTCACCCACTGACAGACAGACACCTTGGTGGCGTCCGAGTTTTGGCAACTCTGAATAAAGCTACTATCAATGTATTTGTGCAGGTGTTTGTGTGACGGTGTGTATGTAATTCTTTGGGGTCAACACCAGGGAGCGTGATCACTGAATTCTATAATAAGAGTGTTTAGTTTTGTGGGCAGGAAGTTAAAAAATTAACAAATTCTTCAGAATGGTGAAATGCTCTTCCTGGCCCAGGGAGACTCCTAGCAGTCGCCTGGGCCCCTGTGTCTGACTGGCAGGCTGTGTCAGGACGGGTGTGGCTGGGCTGAAATGTAGCCTTCCCTCTGTCGGTTCGCTCAAAGCTGTCCTGTGAGCTGACTTACATCTTGTGGGCAGTCTTCTTTCTCCAGGGATGTCCACCTGGTACTGTCCTCGGAGCACCAGTCCTCTCATTTATTCTCTTTCCTAGAGAATGCATCTTCTCCAAGGCTGCTGGGAGTGGGGTGAGGAGTGGACAACTGTGTTTTTATCGCGTCTCCTAAATCTATCCCCTTCTCTTATCTCCCCATTCTACGTGGTGTTCTGCGTCCTGAAACCCGAATACCCACCTGCCATCTGCTCCAAGGCTCAGACGTACTCCTTTGGTGGCGCTCCAGGTTAAAAGACTTTAGTTTCTCCGTTTCTCTTGTTCTCTTAAGCAGCCTTTAAAAATCAATCTGTAAAACAACCACTGTGAACAACGAAATACAAATACAAAAAAGTGCTTCTCCCCCCTCTCTTCCTGGATGCCTTCCTACTCGCCTTCATTCCTGCCTGCATCTGTCCTTTAAAGAAAAATCAATCTCCTAAAAAACTGTTCCTCCCCCATTTGGAGGAAAACTCTGAATTTTCTTTTTTCCCCTTTGCCCTAATATATCCGCTCTGTAACCAATAGGTGGCAGTATTTCCACACGTTTTTCTCCTCCGCGCACTTTCTCCTCGGCGCACTCTGCTAAGAAGGGTTCATTAAAAAAGCAGAGCAGGCTCAGGGTTGGAACAGATTTCAAAGAGGTCCCCAACGTGCATATTAAGTAGACTTTTTTGTTTTATTCATTTGAGAACAGATTATTTTTAAATTTTGTTTCATTTTTAAACCTTTCATTAAAAGAACGACTGGAAATACTCAAACTGAATAAAAGTTGCAATGACAAGAAACTGAGTTATTTCAGCATCTGCCGAGAGTACGTTGCTGTGTGACGATGCCCCATCATCACCGACTACTTTTACCTGTATTTCCTGTAAGCAGACACCTTCTTCTGTACAGCCTTCAAAATCAGGACATTAACCCCGCGACCTACTGTCCTGTAATCCTCAGATCCGGTTCAAGTTTCACTAGGTGTCCCAGGCGAACTTGGAGCAGAAGAATCAAGTCCAGAAGCCCCATGCATTGCAGAGGGTATCCTGTCTCCGAAGACCCTTCAAAAGAGGACTTTTCATCATCTTCCATTAGCTCCACAACCCTGAGACTTTTGAAGTTATAGCTCTCATTTTGCAGAAGGTCCCTCACAATGAGATTATCTTCATTTCCTTACATGTATTTTAATTTTTGCATATTCGGCAGGACTCTCACAGAAGTTGTGTTGTTCTTTTTGCTGTATCCTATCAGGTGATGATATTACTGATTGACTGAGGTCGCTCCGACCTCTGGGTTGCGGTGGTGTCTGCCAGCCTTCTCCAGCACCAGCATGCTCTTTCCTGCTTTGTGACTAATAAGACTTTAGTCAGGATATGCTTCAAGATGATGTGACCGTTATGTTTGTCGTGGAAATTTCAAATTACTCATTTATATCAGTAGGGACTAATGAAATGCTCTTTTGCACATGGTTTTTTTCATCTTGATGTTCAGCTGATTGCAGAGGCAGTCAGTAAAAACCAGCCGAAGGTGCCTTCTGTGTCCTCTTGCTGTGTCCTAGCACTGATTTTTGGCATTTTTGAATGTTCAACGACACAGGTACCTTCCCAGCTCCCAAAGCTGCCATTTCTCTTAAGAACCTTGGGACTTGTTTAGTGGAGAATGGTATTTAGAAGCCAAGATCTGGGTGCTAGGTGAGCTCATTGTCAGTGGCTCCTATTGTTGGATGACTGGGGTTAAGGACTGTGTGTGTGTGTGTGTGTGTGTGTGTATATGCATACACAAATACACACATTTCTACACAAATACACACACTGTACACCTATCCTCACATATGCACACATACAAACACGCACATCTATGCATATACACGGACACGCACCTACACATCCACACATGTGTGTGCACACACACATACTCACAAGTGCAATGCACATTTGCATTCATCTTGTATAGATACACACGTCATTTACATCTGTTTGTTCTATGTGTACTTACTGAAACCACGAGTTACACCAGTGCTGATTAATTTGTGGGGCTTGGTGCAAAGGGAAAGCATGATGTCTCTTGCCCCCCCCCCAAAAAAAAAATGCTGAAATAGAAAGTCTTCCCCTAAGGTTCGAGGCTTTCTCTACCTGTCATGGTGTTTTTCATTTGCTGTTTAATGTCATTTTGAGGACAAATAATGAAAAAGGAGCATGCATCTTGCCATTCATCTTTATTTTTCCAGTTTCCAATGCAGTAAGGACACACCCCTACTCAGCGGCACCTGCGGACCCGGATCCTTGCCAGCACAGAGCAGCACCTGCACAGCGACCGGCCTGCTCCGGCCTCGCCTCCGGTGCGCTCCACGTGGTCTGACTGCAGGGGAGCAGGAAGAACTTCCAGCAGCGGGACTCTGAGCTGCTGTGTCTTTCTTTCCCCTTCTTGTCACCGTCCCCGGCTCGGACAGGGAACAGAACTCAGAAAGACTAGGGTAGGGCTCCTTGGCCTTGCGTTTCTAACACCGCCGTCATCTAGGTTCTTGGCTGTGGTTCTCGTCACGTGGAATGCCGCCCTCGGAGCCGCCGGTGCTCCGTCATAGATGGTCACACGGCCTCATCTTCGGGTCTCACTGGGCGCCCGCCCACACACGGGGGCGTTCTGTGCTCGTGGGGCTTGCTGACACCACACGTGAGCTGGTGGACAGGAATGCCAGAGGACTGCACGGTGCGTGTACCCTCTGCGTAATCATCGCCCGTTGTGCCCTTGGAGTTCCTTTGCAACACACAGGTTCAGAGAGGACTGAGGGGTGGGGACAGCAGAGCGTGGCGCAAAGGTTGGGTCTGAGCTCGGGTCCCTGTGGGCCCGTACGGTTACCCCTCCAGGAAGCATCCTTCCTCCCGGGTGTCCGACAACCTAGGACAAAAGCCATTTGGAAGTGTGCCCTGGTGGCTCAACAACGAAACCCACCGCTGCAGTCCATGTGCATCCCAAGGACCCAGGTTCAAGACCCAGGGCCTGGGGAACGACCAAGATGAACAACTAAATAAAATAAATGCTTCCTCCTCTCTTCCTGCTGCCTGCTCACCTTCATTCCTGCCTGCACCTGTCCTTTAAAAACAAAAACAAACAAACAAAACCCAACAAAAACCCAACCCACTTAGAACCTGCTGTATATGGCACACCCTGGTGGAGCTGGGGTTGGACACAGTCCACATGCATCCCAAGGACCCAAGTTCGCATCCCAGGACCTGTGGGAAGAACCAAGATGAACAACTGAATGGGGCAAATGAAGCGCTTCTTCCTCCGCTCTCTGCCACCTGCCTCTGCTCACCTTCATTCCTGCCTGCGCCTTTCCTTTAAAAAGAAGAAACCAAAACCTGTCGCAGATCAGCCTTGGATGTAGTTAGCAGATCCCACACCACAGACCCTGTGCCAAGAGTGAAGCGGGCGAGCCCTCGTGTCCGAGTTCCTGCAGGCGCTGCCTTGGATGGGCCTTTATCGCCGAAGGGGACTGGATTCTCCGGCGAAGGCGACCGCAGGCACGGTTCTCAATTCACACTCTCACTTCTCTTTCTTACCCGTCAAGTAAAGCATCTCCTGGTAGGCAAGGGCCCTGCTTATGTCCCCTCCATCCTGTGCTACAACTTATCCAGGTCAGGGATGCTAGGCTCCGTTTCCGTGTATTTTAAAGAGCATCGCAGTCTGTGCCTCAGCCAGGCTACTACATATTGATTATGTTTCCTCCACCTCCTGTAAGGAGTTTCTTCCCACAAGCACATCATCCGGTTTGTGCAGGTTGTAATTCTCCATGACTATTTCTTTCACTTCTAACTATTCCTTGCATCTCTTTCTTTACAAAAAAAATTAGGAAAATTAGGGAAAGGTGCAGCAGGAATGAAGGCAAGCAGGCAGGGAGGCAGAACAAGAGAGGAGGAAGAAGCACCTTATTTATTTTATTTAGTGTTCATCTTGGTGGTTCCCCAGGCCCAGGACGTGAACCCATATCCTTAGGGTGTATGTGGACTGCGCCTGCTGGAGGCAGCAGACCCAACCACTAATCCACCAGGGCGGATTAACTCTTTCTTTTAGACATTTTCTTCTCACACTTTAGTTGGGCATTTTTTCTCAGTTTAAATGGCATATGTTTTTAGTTGAGGGAAATGGACTAAAAAGCATTGTCCCAGGTGCTGATGACATGGTTTCATTACCTGTGATTAGGAGGTGTCTTAATAGACTTAATAGACTTCCATAAGATAGTCTTTCAGAAACCCAAACTCATTTTAAAGGCTCATGGATAACCACTCTACATGGTGCAAATTACGGAAAGTTATTGAAAGTTAAATTAGTATTGAAAACTTCTTGAAAGTTAAAAGATTTCAAGATTTTTCTGACTCTTCACAAAGATTTTTTTAAATGGTTGCAAATACCTTTGGCAAGATTCATTTAAAGCATTGCCTGGTGGCAGTCATGGTGGGGGTCGCTATTAGCCTGCAGCTGGGACTCTGGCCTACCGTCCATCAGGGGCAGCGACTTCCGACAGTCCAGGGGAGACCTCGGCCTGCCTGCTCCCTGGGGAGTGAGTCACCTTCTGTCCCTGCACATTGTACTTCTTTCTGTCTACTCCGACCAACCCCCAGGAAGAGTGTAGAGTGCTATCTTTTGTGCTTCAGATAGTTGTCAGAGTAAAACCCAAGCTCTCTGGCCAGGATTTCTAAAAATCAAGGAATAATGGATTGAGAAGCTTGTCTAAAGAATGACTGCTCTTACATCACATCTGAAGTGATGGGCTTGCTTTCTCAACATCACCATCTTCACCATCATCACCATCACCCTTGTTGTCATCTTCATCAGCTGACGATGATGATGATGACGATGATGATACTTAAGGAGACATAACCCGCTGTTCTTATTCTTCTGGACTCAGAAAATCACCCTTGGAGTAGGATACCTTTGGATGGCTGCCTCCATGCTGCGTTACTGGGACTCAATGGATGTCCATTTACTGGATGGGGCAGCAGTCTAAGACAGGGTGACAGTTTGGAGACAGACACATGTTTCTGATTGGCCTGATGGCTCTGATCCTGGCTCTGTCTCTTACTACCCACGTCGCGCCTGGAAGGAAGATCACCTGTTCTCTCTAAGCCTCAGTTTCCTCATCTGTAACATAGGGCAAGAGTGCCCTTCACAGGCTGTGGCAACGACTTGGTGAGTAATTTATGTGCAGCATTTAGCTCGGAGCCCGGTCCATTGTGAGCCCTCAATTTAATTAAAGCTTTTTAAAATTTTGGTGTACTTATTAACTACAGGTTTGTGCACTACCACTGACCTGAAGGAGGGCAGCACAGGCTGACAGGCTCCTTTGGTCCTGCAGTAAGGACTTGCCCACATATCCATTCATTCCTGTAGTCAACAAGTGTTTGTTGACTGTCATTGCCAGGTCAATTGGAGTCCTGGTGATAGAGCAATAAACAAATCATTGACTAGTCCCTGCCCTCAAGGAGATTATATTCTAGTCCCTGGTGGGTGGGGACAGGCAATCAACATAAAAAAGAAGTCAGTTGTTGGCTACATTAGAAGGTCAGAGTGCAAGATAGTAGTGTTATGGCAGAGCCTCCAGACCTGAGAAGACTGACAGCCAGGCACTCAGGTAGAGAAAATGGCACTTTATTGCAAACACCAGTGCT
Organism: Solenodon paradoxus; assembly: GCA_004363575.1. Taxonomy (NCBI): domain Eukaryota; kingdom Metazoa; phylum Chordata; class Mammalia; order Eulipotyphla; family Solenodontidae; genus Solenodon; species Solenodon paradoxus. Next base: position 249,781 of record RJWH01001330.1, on the reverse strand, counting down.
GGCCCAGGGGTATTGCTACTCAAAGCTCAGCAACGGGGGATCTAGGGGAGCTCCTCTTACACTCTGAGGTAATGATTCCTCTCCTTGGCTACGTGCGGTTTCTACTGGCAACTTTTATCAGTTATATACAGCTGCAGAGTAGGGAGGCTACGCTTGCTTGTCCCTGGTCACGATAGCAGGACACAGCTGCAGTCTCCATAGAGCAGGACACAGCTGCGGTTTCTGTAGAACAGAATGTAGCTACAGTCTTTGTAGAACTATGGAAAACTCCTGGTAGACTAACTTTTGCATTGGGGTCAGGGAAAAGGTCTTCTACCACAGTGGAAGGAGAGGATTTTAGGAATGTGGTAGAATCATGGTGGGCCTTGCTGAGAAGCTGTGTTTTGAACCAGCACTGGAAGGAAGTAGGGGGTGAAGTGTGTAGATATCTAGGGGAAGGGCATGCCCGCTGAAGCTTTGGTGTGGGAGTGACTCCTGGTGGCTCTGGGAGGGCTGCAGAGCTGGTGGGTGGCAGTGGGTGATGGCTGGGAGGGGTGGGACATGGGAAGTGGCTCACTTGGCCTTTGTTGACCTCTGCAAGGACATTGGCTTTCACTTGAATGGATGGGAGCCACTGAAGGGTGTGTGTGGAGCAAATGTTGTACAACTTCTAGCTCCTTCCCCTTCTCCTTCATCTCTCTCTTTCCTCTTTTCTTTTTCCTTCTTTTCCTTCCTCTTCCACTGCCTCTCCTACCCTTCTGTCTTCTCTCCTCCTCCTCCTATGCCTTCTCCTTCTATATCTCCCTCTCTTTTTCTTCCCTCTCTCTTTTGTCTCTCTTTCCTCCACCTTTCTCTTCCTCTCCCTCTCTTTCTCTCCCTCCTCTGGCAGATCAGCTGGAAGTTACCCCTCCAATCAATTGCAGCATTAAGTAAGTTATATCCTGAACAGCTGATTGGTTTTCAGATATGCCTATGAAAGTGTGACTTGTGGAACTGCCAAGGCTGTGTTCTTTGTGTTGACATCCAGAGAGCCAGTCCACATCAGCTTCCACATCCAAGAAAGGGCCCTTTGGGGCAAGGGGACACTGGGGTGACAACCTGACTGGATATCTGTATAGCTGCCTCGAGCAGCGGGTGACCTTAGAGCACTTGCCACATTGGCCGTTTTTCTCTTGGCGGCGTTGTGTGGTTTGTAGTGATTTCCCTCACGACATAAGTGCTGTGAAGACAGAGGGCATCATGCCTTTTCAGAAAAAGCATCGTATCCCAGAACCCACAACACTGCCCTGTACAGATGGAGGGTGAATGATGGATACGTCGAATCAGGGTGACACCCTCTGTTTTTACTGCTATAACACTGGAGCTGCAAGCAATGAACCTCTGTTCCGATAGCCATCGGCAAGGAAAAGATTAGATATCAAAGAGCATGTTGCAAGACTGCATTGTATCCCAGCAAATGTGGGCCCTGGGGCCCAGGTTGAGCCAGGATTTAGCAATTGTCTGAAATGTTCCCACTCTGCCAATTTGTTGGCAAATCAGACAAGAAGATTCAGAGGAAAGGTAAAGTCTGACAAGAAAGCTCATTTTTGGTGTGTGTGTAAGTGAAAGAATTCAAGAGATTCAGCTAAGTTCTTTTTTAAACTTGAATGACTTGAATTAGATGTAAAGGAATATGTAAAAATACAAGCTCATCTAAAAATCTTTGGTTTTACAGCTCTTATATGCCTATAAATCGAAGGAGTGTATCAGTGAAGGCAAGTCCTATGGTGAAAGCGACACATTTTATTTCTCTTTCTTTTTTTCTGGACTCTTCTCCACTCAGTAAGACGGCCCCAGACGGGCCCCTGTGCACACTGCCACAATGAAGTCTGATCAGACGCTGCTGTGCGTTTGACAGGTGCATTGCCACCCTGGCTGCAGTCAGTCGCCTCTTGCTAGACAAGGCCCAAGGCTTACCGTCCTCTCTCCTGGACTCTCTGCGTCCCAGTGCGGGTGACCCACCCACATGCTGGGAGCAGAGCCAGGACAGTGGCACCAGGGCCCCAGCATTTTTCCTTTTATTGAGGGTGATTCTCCACCTGGACACAAATCAAGGGCCACTTCTCATATTCATAAGACTTGGCCCCAGACAGGGACATTTTGCTGCAGGGCTGATGTCTGCAGAACCTGTGCGACAGGTGTGGGCCTCCTCTAGTCCCAACTGAAGTGGGCCCCGCGCATGCCCCACCCTGCAGGATAATAGAGGACTCTAGACAGGAGCCAAGGAAACTTCAGTGGTGACCTGCTGGGAAGCCTCAGCCCCAAGTAGGGCAGACGCCCAGCTGGCCAATCGGGGTCCCTTGACCCCACAGGCCACTTGGATCTCCCCTCTGCTCTGGAGTGATGGGCCTCCCCCCCAGGTTTGAAAAGGGACCCATTCAAGTGGACAGCACCTGTGACCCTAAATGACAGCTCCCTCCATGAGCCTGTATGCCTACTCATCCTGCCTGTGTTTTCCTGGGCAAGCTTCCAGAACGTTCTCTGAGGGAATGCAATTCTGTTTACTTTCTTTTGCTAAAATATTGCAAAAAACCTACATAACTCCTGCTGTCTGCAGTGCAGTGCACCTTTTTACTCTCACTGGTTTTCAGGGCCTCGCTTAGCTCATCAACCTGGGAGGACAGTACACAACAGCCAGTCCTAAATAAACATGACTGCAACCAAACCATCCTGCCATCCTCACACTTGCAGCTGAAAGCTGACTCTCCCAACATGCACTCACAGAAAAGGTTTCCATGATTGCTATTAAAATGAAAAAGAAAATGAACAAATTTACTAATTTGTATAGAAAAACCTGAGGATCTCCAAAAACATATCAGAGGACTGGAGTTTAAAAACACTAGGCTTAATCCATGGGACGATGGGGAAGGACATTCAGTGATGTGGTGGAGGGCAGGTACGCTGACATAGATCTAAGGATTGGGGAACCTCTACATAGGAAATTATTTTAATGTGTAGAGTAATGACTGCAAAAAACACAGATAAAAGGATAAACAAAAATATACATAGTAATGCAGACAAGAGAGAGCAATATTGACAATATTAAATCAGATACAGTAAAACTCCAGGACATAATGAAGTGGAGTAAATACCTATTTTATGCAACATTAAAGATGATTTGCAACAAAGCAGTACATCCCAGACACACCTAGAGGGCAGATGCTCTCATCACAGTGTGACAGTCTAAGAATCCAGTTGTTTTACTACATTTTAAATCCTGGAAAACATAACATGAAGGCATCTGCGTAGAAACTGTTAGAGATACATCAGATGGAGCAAGTGGATGGAATCAATAAGGATATAGAGAATCTGGGTAATATATTTAATAATCTTTACAGATCCATATGTAAAATTTTAACTTACAAATTGAGAAAATATTATTTTCATCATTAATGGGCTGACAGAAGCTGGTCATTGATGCTACAGAGAATTTGAGACATTCCAAAGAATAAAAACTGGGTGGGCTGTTCTTATGTGTAATACAATAAAACTATGAATTAAAAACAAATGTTAAAAATAAAAAAAGAAAACACAATCCCCAACACCCACCCCCCCACCCCCACCTCCGCCAACCCCACTAGGCTCAGAAGTTACTACCTCTTTGTTCAGATCCAAATAGTCAATTTGGCATTTTTTTCCTTTTTCAGGAGTATAGGAAATTGCCCTTTTATTACAGCGATTCTCACAAAAATGAAAACCGTTTCTCAAAAAGGGCACAAGACTGGCAGTGTCCGCCCGAGACTGGGGGAGGACAGGGGGCAGCGGCACGCAAGCCCTGTGTCCCCGGGGCCAGCGCAGAATGTGACAGCACAAGCACGATGGCTGGTGTTGGCTTACGGAATCTGAGAAGACCCAACACCGCTTCTAGAATGTTCGCTGAGGCCACCTTTCCAAAGTGACTAAGCAGACATCTGGCATTCCAGGAGTTGGCTCTATGACTGCTTCAGAGGATCCCTTCCACCAGACCAGCACCCTTTCTGGGTCAAAAAATGGGAGGGATGGCTGGAAGGCGGCTACCAGCAGACCTCACAGCCTGTGTGCCCTAGACTCAGGGCGCTGGGTCCCGTCTAGCCCCTGGGCCCATTTATATCTAATATATGTTTATATAAATACTCGGAGAAGTGGAAAACCTGAGGGACTGTGGGAGAAAGCGGGGAACTTGGCATGAGGCCAGGACTAGAGGGGTCTTGCCCAGGCTCACTTGACCTCCCGCTTGAGCCCTTTGGCTTCCAGTTTCTCCTCCTTGCTTTCCTCCTCTTCCAGGTCTTTCTCTTTTTCCTCTTCTGTGTTGACTCTTGGCTTTTTGAAGTTGGGAGTTCTTGTGACTCCTTGTCCCTCCTCATCGGAGTTGAGATTTCTTCATTTGTCAGGTGGAAGTGAGCTTGCCAGGATCTCCTTCCTCCTCTGAGGAGACATTTACAGGAATCCCCTGCATTTGGACCCCAGGTGCATGGGGGCGGCACCCCCAGGCTCTCCACCCGTCGCTGTGGGAACTTCTCAGGACTCCTAGTGTTTTGGTCCATCATACTGGAAGGACGGATGTGAAGTTTGAAGTCTGGTCCAAAATATTCACAGTAGTGATTGTCTGGATACTCATGAATGACCTCCGCATCCATGGCCACAGCTGTTCAACTGTGCTGATGTCCAGCACCAGGCGATGGTACCAATGGTGTCACCGCCTCCCCCCGCATCAGCATAGGCAGATCAAAGCTCTACCCCAATTTCACACACTGGCATGCCCTTGATGGTCAGATTAAAGTGACCTAAGTGATCCCAGATCAGGAGTCAGGCCACGCTAAGCTAGAACATCTCCATTCCTTTAGACATGACCAGTGTAAAAACAGACTATTGTAAGTGGGCGGTTAACAGCATAATACTTACCTTTGTCAGCCCTAATACCTCATAGGTACTCAGGTCCTGGGACAAAGTCCTCCTATTTAGGAAGAACCTGGTCATGGCCTGGTGTGCGGGACAGAAGTCCTCTTCCATACATCACCCCCATGGTGAGCATCAGTGTCCATATAGAGCTCCCTCCGGGGCTATTCTAGAAGCTCTAGGATGGTGGCAATGAAATCATTAATGTAACAGAAGCCAGATGCTTTGCCTTCTTTGCAGGGTGCAGGACCCCAGACCAATTCAGAGATGTCTGCCTGCTACTTATTGTCACAGCACTGTGACAGAGCCACCAGGGCAGAAGTGACAGAACTCAAACAGTCCATCCAATTCCGGACAGTCCTTGCCGACACTGACTCTCTGCATCTGCTTGCCGTCCTTGGACGTGCTCTCTGAGAGGAGAGAGCATAAGAACGGACTGTAGTCGCCACTGTGCTGCTGGTCCTCTCAGCGCTGGCTTTGTGACAATGACAGGTGCCCGTTTTCTGCTGGAGACTGAGTAGCAGATTGTGACTTGTGTGGATTTGCTGAGGTTTTGCTGGCGGGATTGGTTCATAACAATAATTTCCAACATCCCACATTGTGATAATTTATGGTGTCAAAGCATATTTGCCTTCATGTTCTTATGTGAGTCCGCAGTAATGGGCTATCCTCCTGGTGCCCTGAGTCCGTGCCATCTTGCTGGCCTCCGGTAACTCCCATTGGTTGGTGTTATCCTTCCATGTGGAGCTCTGCATGGCGTCCAATTATGGTGTTTGTTCTTTATGGTTGGGTGCAAGTGGGGTGTGTGTGTGTGTGTGTGTGTGTGTGTGTGTGTGTGTGTGTGTGTGTGACAGAGAGAGAGAGAGAGAGAGAGAGAGAGAGAGAGAGACAGAGAGAGAGAGAGAGAGAAGGAGGAGCAGGAGGAGGAGGGAAAGAATGGGGGAGGATGAGTATAATGGGAGAGGAGTTATTCTTTAAATATCATTGTTTACTTTAACTGGTCCTTAAATTTTTATGGGTACATAATCTCTTACTGAGATCTGTGAGAAGAATCAGGCAGTAGACTGGCCTCTGGTTATTTTCAAGATTTTTATCACTGAACTGGAATTCTTGAGATGAAAGTGACCGTGTAGATCTAGTAAATAAATAGAAGAATTTGAGAATGTTCGTCTTTGGCAAATGCCAAGACTATTGCTTTTTATTTTCCACTTAAGTTAAATATTTAAAAATTTTGTTTGGCAATTGTATTTACCATTTTTTTACATTCTAGACTATCCAATTAGTTCATCTAAAACTTACTGGTGTTTATTCAGATGATAATAAGCAGGTTAATTATGTTTTTAGTCTTTTGTAATTGACATGACTTAGACTTTAGTTAAAATATGAAGTTACTTTTTTATTCTTGGCTTTACACAAATGTTTTCTGAAGTGTTCTGTGAATTCAAGAATATGGCATATATTTTACTTCTGCCAAAGCATGTATATGTCTTAAATTTGGTTTTGAACTCTCACATCTGTCAACATTTGAAATAAACTTGTCTTTCAAAATCAAATTGTGAAATTAACATGCAACCTACATCTTGAAAATGTAGGAAAGCCTCAATATTTCAATGACCATATTGACTAAAAGTTTAGGGACTTCGAATTCAATTTGATGTTTTCTTTTTTAGTTTCTATTTATAGAGCAATTCTAGTTGTTGTACAAATAAATATTCTAGCTCTTAATTAGTAGAATATATACATGTTAGATTTTATTTTAAAAAATGAATTCCGACTTTGATAAAGAGCAAAACTGTGTGAGAGTTAGACCAGGGAATACAAATTTTAACTTGAGAAATGCTATTTCATATTCCAAACCAGTGACTGTTTGGAAACACTATCCTCAATCTTCACTTCTGGGCAGACATCTGGCATCGTGCAGCCCTGGCCCTAGAATCACAGAGCTGATGGATATGTCTTCATATGGGATATTTGCCCTTGTAGTCTCTTCAGTGTCATGGCTTTTGACCACAAACTTGGTTCAGTATTTGTATTAGGGTTCTAGTGATTATTTGGATAACTTTAAAAATCCCACCGACAACAGCCACTTCGCACAGACTCTTCTGAGTCGTTGTGGTTTGTCTGGAGGTCACTCCCCCTGAGCCCTGTGGGTCTGTGCTGGCCACAAACCCAAGCTTCCTGCATAGCGCTGACTGGAACTGAGCCGCAGGCCAGTGTCTGAACCAGTCCTCTCGTGGATGGGCTTAGGCCCAGGTTTCTAAACTGATGCCTGGTAAGGGGTCTCTCCCCTCGGTGTAGACGACCTAGAGCCCATCCTAGGAGCCTGCATCTGTGCCTCAGAGTATACTCCTGCATTGGGACCAGGGTCCACCATAGCTTTCACCTCAGGATGGGGCGGGAAAGGAGAAATGACAGGTGAGACACAAATGCTGTTCTTGAGCAAAAGGCACTAACACATCCAGTATCCAGGCTGCTTCATAGGGTGAGTCAAAGACTGGGCAGAGCTACTGAAAATGAAATTTTCTTTTCTTTTTTTTTTTTTTAAGGGGAAGGAAGCAGGTAGGAATGAGGACAAGTAGGCAGGTAGGCTCTACCTTCCTCACTGGGGTCCCCTGACACTGTAAATGATTTAAAAATCACATATATTAAGGTTCAATCTGAAAACCCAATGAGATGCCATATACACCATCCAGAATGGTTAAAATGAAAAAGACTATACCCACCAAGTGGTGGTGTTATTGTTGATGGCGTAAGGTGGCACAAAGAGATTTGAAAATGTTTGCCATTATTTACCAATGATGAAAATAAATGTATTTATATATACCAATTTCAAGCCTAGATATATACCCAACAGAAAATGTGTACACGAGCACCAAAATATCCACATAGCTTACTGTAATAGTCCAGGACTCCGACAGCCATCTGCAGCAGAGCGACAGTTTGTGATATCCCCACCAGGTGGAATACTATGCAGCAACAATAATGACTAAGTACCAGCTACAGAGTAACATGACTGACTTACAGACACCAAAGAGTAACTACTGTATGAGTCCATTTAAATACAATTGAAAATTCACAACACCAATACAGGGCTTTAGAAGTTTCAATAATGGTTCTCTTGGAGAAGAGGGAAAGTATAGTGATTTGGACAAGACCCAAAGTGTTTCCAGATTGCTGGCAACATTTTTGGCTGGCATAGTAGAAATACATTGTGTTCCTGTTTGATAAATCAATAATCTGTACACACACCTGTGCATGCTTTATATGTCTGCATCTCATATTTCACTTAGAAATTAAAAAAAGAAACAGTAAATAATAAACAATTTTGACTAAATTAACTAAAATTGTAATACATTAAGGTTAAATCTTGTGCTGTAATTTTTTTTTAAGTTTCCACAAGTGCACCGTGTCAGGTAGCCACCATCACAGTATCAAGCAGCATAGTTTCACTCTCTAAAAAAGTCCACTGCTTCACCTTTCAAACCTGCACCCCCAGGAACCTCTGCAGTTTCAGTGGTCACTCTATTTTTGCCTTTTCCAGAATGTCATGTAATTGACTCATATAGTATTTAGCCTTTCCAGACTAGTTTCTTTCACTTTGTAATCTGCATTGGCGTCCTCATGTCTTTTTGTGGCTTCAGAGCTCATTTTTTTAGTTGCTGAACTATCTCATATAGTATGGATGTACCAACGTTTGCTAATCTGTTCACCTATTGAAGGATCTCTTGGTGGCATTAAGCTTCCGTCAGCATTCATTTTAAACATTCATTTTCAGGTTTTTGTCTGGACATAACTTTTCTAACTTCTTGGATAAATACCAGGAGTATCACTTCTGGGTCAAGTGTTGAGACTGTTCGGCTTTGTAAGAAACTATCAAAGGATCTTCCAAGGTGCTGTTATCATCTTGCCTTCCCACCAACGACCGGCGAGAGTTCCCATGGCTCCGCGCTCTCTCCACTGTTGAGTGCTATCAGAGTTTCGGGTTTGCCCTCTCTGGTGTGTGCAGTGGTATCTTAATATTGTTCGGCTTTTCAATTCCCTAATTACAAATGCTGCTGAGTATCTTTTCATATGCTTGCTTTCCATCTGTATTTTTACTTTGGTTGAAATGTCTGTTTCAAGCTCTTGCACATTTTTTATTTGATCTGTTTTATTTTCTTAAAGAATTATTGAAGGAAATTGCACTGTAACATCATAGAGATTTCAAGTGTGCATCACCAAGATCAACAACTGTGTATAATGCATTATGTTTATAACAGCTCAGTTCTAAACTTTGCCATATAATTGATCCCTTTTACCTCATTTGCTCACCCCTACCCCTACCCTTCTGGTAATCACTAACTCGAGTCTATAAATTTATTATTACAAAAATAGGCTAACATATAAAAATGTTCACTTTAATAAGTATAAAGTACATATACAATTAGTAAGCTTGTGGGAAAGCTAAGATACATAAATAGGAGATACTGGTGTCCATCTAAGTTTTCTATATCTTTTTTTAAAAACAGAATACTTTTTTTTTAAAGGAAAGGTACAGGCAGGAATGAAGGCGAGGACGCAGGAAGAGAGAGGAGGAATAAGCACTCCATTTATGTTTATTTACTTGTTCACACTGGTTGCATATTGGATATTTGTTTTCTTTTGAGAAATGTCTATTCAGATCTTCTCCCATTTCTTTTTATTGGATTGTTTGCTTTCCTTTTGTTGAGTTTCATAAGCTCTTTTTATATTTTGGATATCAATCCTCTGTTGTATATGTGATGTACAGTTAATTTCTCCCATTCAGTAGGATTTTTTTTTTTTTTTTTGATATTCGTGCAGAGGTATTTTGTTTGATGTAATCCCATTTGCTTATTTTGAATTTTACTTCCCTTGACATTGGTGTTGACTTTTCAAAGACATCTTATGCCAGGGTCAAGGAGTGTATCTTCTATGTATTTTATTGTTTTATGTCTTGCATCCAGTTGTTAATCCATTTTGAATGAACTTTTGTGTATTGCATTAGATAGCTTTTTAGTTTCGTTATTTCACATGTGGCTTCCCTTCATCAACGGCTCGAGTGGAAGGCCGGGTCCCCTTTGATTACATTCACAGTTTGGGGGGTAAAACCTACTTCTCCTGTTTCAGAAAAGGGTAAGAATTTGACGATAAGAAACGAACAAAGACCATGTGAAATTTTACTACGAGGAACATATGCATGAGACCTGCCACCGGCTCAGCACCGTGTGTGTGTGTGTGTGTGTGTGTGTGTGTGTGTGTGTGTGTGTGACGTTCTCTGGGCTTTGGTTTCTTCCTCTTAAATTGTGATGGCAATGCGCCTAGTGTTGTTGGGGATTTGATGAGTTAATAGCTGTTAACGCTTAGAATAGTGAGTAGAATTTAGTGCTCTTTCAGGTTTTGCTCTTAGTGTTGGGCATGCCTGATGCCCAGCATTAAGCATAGCTGAAAACAATCTGTTCAGGTAACAATATTTTAATACGGAGAGGAGGAACGAAGCTGTGTGAGCTATCTTGATGGGTGGAAGACATCTGAAAGCAATTAAAGGCTTTCACGAGGGACAACTGGGAACAATGGTGGCATCAAACAAGCCTTTAGAAGATGTTGGCTTTGGGCAGAAAGAAGTTTCTCAGAGAGAAAGGGAGAGAGAGCAAGAAAGTGGGGAACAGTAGGCTATTATGGAGAAATCAAATGGGTCCTTAGGGAACCAAGTCAGTGATATGATCTAGACACCGTAAGAGGCAAAAGCCACATTTGGACGTGGTCACAAATCCACACTGAGGGGCAGAACATGCTTCATTATTCCATTTCCTTTGGCTTTGGCGGGACCCCAGCTAAAAAAAGCCTATTCAGACTTTCTTTTTGTTACATTTCCAAAAGTCACATGTTAGAGAAAGTTGAGAGCTGTGCAGCGAGTTTGACCTGGGGTTTGGAAAACAAGAGGAGGAGGGAAAAAGGCTAAGCGCCCTAACAAGCTTGGGGCTCATTAAAGTCGTGTGGCTCCTGTCTGGGCGAGAGACACCCCCATGTCTCTAACGAGGCCCGGAGAGTGGAAGGAGGGACGGCAGGGGAGATGGCCAGCCGGGAGCTGGTGTTGGTCAGTGGCCCCCAGAAGCCAGGAACAGAGCTGGGAATGTGAGGGTGGCAGACGACTTCCTCTTGGGCTGGCTTTGGTTCAGAGTGACTCAGTGGCCCCCAGAACATCCTGGGGTCAGCTAAGTGCGGCGAGTGCCTGTCTTCACTCTGCTTCTCTGGGTCGTGACTTCATTTACTGACCCCACGCCGAGGACGCCAGAGGTCACAGTGTCCTGGGGGATGATGGGAACTGTACTTGGATCCTCTCCTGTCAGGCACCCTATGGCCATCTGGTGCTGCTGGGTGGCGGTATCTGCGTTCCCTGTGGCTTTCCTGCCCCATGACCACTTTTTATTTTATTTATTTATTTTTTGAAAGAAAGGTGCAGCAGGAATGAAGGTGAGTAGGTGACAGGCATGAAGAGAGCGGAGGAAAAAGCATTTTTTAAATGTGTTTAGCTGTCCACACTGATGTCACCCCACCCTGCCCCACCCCCGGACCCAGGACTTGCACCCAGGGGTTTGTGGCCTGTGCTCCTTTGGAGGCGATGTATCTAACCACTACTCCACTGTGGCGTGTCCACTTTTTAAAAATCGATTTCATTTTTAGGTTATTTTCCCTCTGAGTTTCGGGTCTCGATCTTGTGTCTGTGGCCCTTACCTGGCTACACCTTTGCCACCTGAGCCACAAGGGTGCACCTGTTCAGATACTTTCAAGTGACCAGTCACTAACTTCTGCACTTGAAGGGCTGGGGACATCGCCGAGGCGATTCTAGCAGGAGAGCACGTCACTCGTTACATCAGAGGCTCCGATGATTAAATTCCCATCCAGAGTGGATGATGTGGCGGGCGGGGTGGGGCTGCATGCTGCTAACTCTGAACGCTCCTGGCTACTCTTCTAGAACGTGCTGAGAGCGCAGGTGAGTCAGCGGAAGTCAGACAGACCATCTGCTGGAAGGCACCTCCGCCAGGTGCAGGGACTGGGGGATGTGCCGCTGAGACCAGGGTCTGTTGCATTGACCTGAGCAAGAGGACATCCAATGTGACATGTGTGGGCCTGTCACAAGTTCCCATTACATAATGCCAGTGCAGCACGTCACTTCTTTTGTTTAATTTGCTTATTTTCCAGGCCTTAGGGCCACCTGGTAGCTCCAGGCTGAGTCCCTCTGATGTTCCCACTTTCCTGGTCTTGATCGCTAGCACTGCAAATGTCTTTGCGGTCGCCTGCTGACGTGGCACGCCATAACCAGCTCTTCCTCAGCTTTTCTGAATTCGTTGTTTCATTTTTTCTCTGTTACACATACGGTAAAAACTTGAAGTTTCAGGCGTACACGACCTCTCATATTTTAGACTAGCTGATAAAGATGGATGTTCAAAGTGGAGAAAGATTGAGGATTGACACTCAGGAGGCAGGAGTGGTGTTTTGCTGCCTAAGACACCTCTTGTTCATGTAATGTCCCCAATCACCTGTCATCTGTTTAGAAGATGTCATCCAGATGCTTGGGACTGCCTCATCGTCAGCTCATGGCAGGTAGGGAAGGACTTGACAGCTGGAGAGGAAGTTCCTTTGTGGACCTTGGTGGAGACATGGCAGCCCACACTGGTGGGTGGGGGGCGGCTGGAGGAGGAGGCCCCATCTATTCACAAGAGTGCTTTTTTCTGACTGGGCTATGAAATATTTACACTCCCCGGTTACCGCTCTTGTTTTAACTTCCACATTTAGTGTTTTCTTTCCTTTGTCATCCTCTTAAAACCTGTCAATGGCTTGTGGGAGAAAATATCTCCCAGGGCAAATAGGAAAAGAGATGTGCAAATGCAAAAGCATTTTCTCTGCATGTCCTTTTGATGCCTTCATTTGTATCCAACAGCTTTAAAGAAGGCTTATTGCTTTTCTTTTCCTTTATTACAAATTAAAATGGGAGACTTTGGACAGGGGCTTACTTTAAAAAGGAAAGCTGTCCTCTTAGAGAAAAACAAGGTTTCTCCCTTTAGAGGCTGGGGATACACGTCATGACGTTTAGGAAACACTTACTTGGTCGCTGCCAGGTATTTCTTCTGGAGGACTTGTGCAGACAGGTGCAGCTAAGTTGCTCAGCGATCCCCTTTCTTAGAGGTTTCTTGCGTGCAGGCGGCTTGTGTGACATGCAGAATGAAGAGACGTTCCTGAGTCTGGCCATGGGGTTGAAGGCGGGTGCACGGGCAGGCCTGGCAGAGAGGGAAGCTGCACGCGCCTGCTGGTGTCGGCCACGGCACCCGGAGCGACCAGCTCTCACCCACTCATTCTCACAACCATCCTGGGAATGGGTGCCATTGTTCCCCCTTTTCTGCTGCATCAGTGGAAGGAATCAGACAAAGAAACATAATTTTCCAATGACAGGTTTGCTCCTCGGGCAGCCCTGGGCCTGTGACCCCTTCCAGACATGACTGAGCAGTGGCTTCTCTGGGCTGGAGTGCTGTCTACACCCTCTCATGGGCCTGCGTCTAACAAGAGAACATTCTCGTCAGGGGAGTGGGTACTCATTCCTCCTTGGGTTTAGTGATTTGCCAAGTCCTTTAGGCACGTGTTTCAAGTCCCAGCGCCAGCGCTTGTTTGCTGCTGAGTAAAGCTCTGAATTGCTCAGCCTTGGCCTAGTGCTAAGGAAACGATACCTGCCTCCGAATGTTCCAGCCAAATTTAGACCTAGTTCTTTCTTCCTTTGCCTATTTCTCCTTAAGGAGAGCGGCACAGAGCTGAAGTACTAAGACAGCAAAACACTGAATTCTTTATCCTCCTCCACATCTGCTTATGCTTTGGAATCATATATATAAGTAATGTTCTTCAAGATGATCCTCTGTCTCCGTCCAAGAAGAAATCCCACAAACCAACTTTTATCCCTCCCTCCTCCTTCCCTTGTTTTTTCCTTCCTCCCTGTGTGTGTGTGTGCGCGTGTGTGCATGTGTTTACAATGCTTCCAGGGAAAATAATCCCTTAATGAGTGTGCTAGAAGATCGAAGGATGGGTGACACATTTATATTCCTTCTGGTCTCAGGGTCCTGAGTCACCAAGTTGTTTTTAAGTCTGCACCAATGGGCAAAGTTGCTGTCAAACTTAGGTTTCCATGATTTAAAAATCCAACCAACCCATGAACCAGCAAGCCCACTCTAAAAAGTGAACAAACCCAATGACAAACCCTTCTATCTAACCAATTAGACACTCAGGTCCTCATTTTGGGTCAAAGCCAGATGACTCTTGCCCCTCATTCCTCCTGCTGTACACGGAGGGCCTGTCTCCACTCCTGCCAAATGGAAGCTCACATATGAGCAAGTCTAGCAATTCTCATCCTTTAAATGTGGATGACATTTTCCCATTTCTCTTATTAAAGAATTCTTCCCATTATAAAGTGCACCTTAGAGACTGCCTTAGAGGAGGCGTGAGAGTTGGCAGCTTTGCTTTTCGGCCCCCCTCCTTGTTCAGAAAGTCTCTAGTAGTTGGATGGCTGCAGAGGTGCTTGAGGGTCTGGGTTTGAGTCTGTGAGGACTTGCGACATGTTCTTCCAAACCTATCACCTGAGTTGGACAGGCCCTATGGAAGCCTCTCTGGTGGGAGTGAGGATGGGTGCCCCCATTCGATCCTGCGAATAGTAATACTGAGGAAAGGCGCTGCAGGAGAATGAGAAACTCAAGAGAGAATATAAGAAGATAGCTGGGATCAGGGGACCAACGGTCTCTCTCTCAGACTGAAGGCCCATCCTGCTCTCCAGCTATTTATTGGGTTCATACACAGGATGGCTTCAAGCAGCTTACGTAGGCAAGTTTATAGTTACATTGGATGCTTATACAGCCTTTGCTCTCTAACAAAATAACTACATCTATCTTATTTTGGCAGGAAACAGTCATAGACACGCTGTCCCAGTGTTTTCACACAGGTGCCTGGGTCGGTGTCCTTGACATCCCACCAGCTCCAGCTCCGACCTTGCTCTGTGTTCTGCCCCCAGCAGATGGGAATCCTGGCAGGCAGAGATGCCCGAATTTTGTGAGACGGGCCCAGGATGGCCACCAAGCTAGAAGCATGTAGGGCTGGGGGCTGGGTTTTCGTGGCACTGCAGAGAAGACTGAGAGGCTATTTCTTTTACTTGTCAAAGAATTTGGAAGCTGAGCTGGGTGGGTGGGAAAGTCTTCCTCGCTGGAGGGAGCGGTTCTTTCAAGTTTTGTTGCATGCGCTTGAGCGGCCATTCAGATGCTCTGGCCCTGGGAGCTATAAGACACTGACAGTTATCAAACCACTCTGCTAATCGCACTCGTCTCATTTTGCTTCAGAACTTGGGCACCATGACAGTCAGATGTGGCTGGTGAGATGGAAGGTGCTGGAGGAAATGCCACCAGGGAGGAGCAAGGGGGTCATTTATGGGGCTGGCCATGGGGCAGGACTGGAGGGCCCAGAGGTCTCCGGCTGGCAAGTGAGGTTAGGACCAGTGCAGTTTTGAATTCTTACGTTTGATGTGATCTTGTTTGGACTCGTGAGTGGCTGCCGCTTTGCGGATCTAGAGTCTTACCCATATTTTAACCACGTCCACTGCTACGCTCTGTCTAGAAGCTCTTTTCCCAGCCGCACGCGCATCCCTGCCTCTCTCATCCTGCTGCACATGTGTATGTGACATTGCTGTTTGGATGGACTTTTGATCCGCTTCCAAGATGATGACCAAGTTGGGCTTTCTTCCTTCGATCCCTGATTTCCCTTCTCTCCACCAACTCATACTCTCTGCCCAGGCCACTCTGGGCTCTGAGGCACCATTCCCCTGGCTACACCTCTCTGAATATTATACGGCTGTGGTACTCCCGGCCCGGAGCAGTTTTCTGCAACCAAGCAAAGCTCCTGATAACAAGTGTCGAGCCTAGGACCCCATGGACAGTGCTTGGCAGATTTTACCTCTGACTTGATCTTCAGCTCCACTTGGGTAAACCAGGTCACTGTTAAAATGTGTTAAATTTTCAATTTTAGTCAATTTGGTACATTTTCGTGAGCACCTGCTATGTGTCGGGCACTGAACTGAGTGTCTTTGTCTTATAAGAAGGAATTTATGGTTATAGCCTTGGGCAGTAGATATGTTTCTAAAATGTATAGAAAGTTTTTATTTGTAAGCAATTATCATTATTGATACTTTCACATAGGAGTGTTTTTTTCATCATATTGTATTTTATTCATTTTTGCTGACGTGGGAAAATTGTTTAAATATTTTTATCACTTCTGATTTTATTTATTGACTTTTAATAAATTACAAAGAGTTCTTCACCATTGTTCATAGGGCCCAGTCACTACTTGCCCTCCATTCCCTATTGGTAACCTCTGTTCTACTGCAAATGTCCAAGGATTGATTTTGTTTCATCTGTTCCTTCGTTTTGTCTACTCACATTCCTCCTACGAGTGAGCTTTTTAGGTATCTGACTTGTTCATTTGACTTATTCCACTTAGCATCATTCCGTCTAGATCCATCCATGTTGATTCCAATGACAGAGTTTCATCTCTTGTAAGGGCTGAGTAGTGTTCCATTGTGTATATGGACCACATCTTCTCTATCCATTCATCTGATGTCGGGCACCTAGGTAGTTTCCAGTTCTTAGCTATTGTGACCAGAGCTGCAATAAACAAGGGGGTGCATGAAGCTCCGTGAATTAGTGTTTTGCATCTTTTGAGGCGATACCTAGAAATGGGATGTCAGGATCTTATGGGTTTTCCATATTCAACTTTTGAGAGCTCTCCATACTGTTTTTCTTAGGGGTTGCACAAATTTGCACTTTCCATAGGGGTCTCACTAATTTTCCCACTAACGTGTAAAAGTGTTCTCTTTTTTCCACACCCTCACTGACATGTTTCCAAACTTTTGGAAAATAACAAGTCTCTCAGGTGTAAGGTGATATCTCGCTATTGTTTTGATTTGCATTTCCCTAATAGCCAGCAAGTCGGAACATCTTTTCATGTGACCATTGACCATCTGCATATCCTCTTTGGAAAAACATCTCACCAATTCTTCTGCACATTTTTTGAATGGGCTTCTTGCTTTTCCATTATTTTTATGAGTTCTTTGTATATTTTGTATATTAAGCCCTTGTCAGAAATGTGAAGTGCAACTATTTTCTCCTGGTTAGTAGGTTGTCTTTTTGCTTTGGTGATATTTTTATTTTGCTGTGAAACATCTTTTTAGTTTGATGTAGTGTAGTCTCACTTGTTTATTTTTGTTTCTTTCCCCTTGATGTTGGAGTGAGTCTTGAAAGTCCTCTCTACGGCTGATGTCATGGAATGTCTTTCTTGTGTTGTCTTCCAAGAATTTTATGGTTTCCAGTCTTATGTTCAAGTCTCTAGTCCATTTTGAGTTAATTTTTGTGAGTGGTGTTAGAGAGTGGTCTAGCTTCATTCTTCTGCATGTGGCTGTCTGGTTATCCCAACACCATTTATTGAATAAATTTTCCTTTCTTCATTGTATAGTTTTGGTTCCTTTGTCATAAATTAACAAACTGTATGTGAGCGAGTCTCTGGTGACTCAGTTCTAGTCTACTGATCTGTGCCTCTGTTATTATTCCTGTACCATACTATTTTGATCACTATCATCTTGTAGTGTAGTTCAACCTCGTGAATGTGATGCTTCCAGAATTGCTCTTTTTTTCTCACAACTGCCTTGGATCTTCAGGGTCTCTTGTTCCATGCAAATTAAAATATTTTTTCTTCTATATCCTTGAAATTTGCTTGTGGGATTTTGATGGGGGCTGCATTAAATCTTGTATATATTGCTTTAGGTAAGATGGCTATTTTAACAATGTTGAGTCTTCCTGGCCAAGAGCAGGGGCTATCTTTTCATCTCTTGGTATATTCCTCCATTTCTTTTAAGGACTTACAGTTTTCATTGCATAGGTCATTCACTTCCTTTGTTAATTATATTCCAAGATATAAATATATATATATATATATATATATGTATTTGCTTCTGTTGTTAGTGGTGTAATTTTCTTGATTTCATTTTCTTCTAGCGTGTTGGTTGCATATGAAAATGCAGTGGATTTTTGTGCATTGATTTTATAGCCTGCTACTTTACTGTATTTGTATTCTGGTAGTACTGTATTCTAGTAGTTTTTTGACAGAGCTTTTAGGATTTTCAATATATATAATCATGTCATCTGCAAATAATGATAGTTTTACTTCCTGCTTTCCAATTTGGATTCCTTTATTTCTTTTTCTTGCCCAATTGCTCTGGCTAAGACCTCCAGTATGATGTTAAATAGCAGTGGTGAGAGTGGACAGCATTACCTTCTTCCAGACCTTAGAGGAAATACTTTCAATTTTTCATTATTGATTATGAGGTTGTCTGTGGGTTTGTCATATATTGCCTTTATTATGTTGAAGTATCTCTATTTTGTGCAGCATTTTCATCATAAAAGGGTATTGAATCTTGTCAAAAGCTTTCTTTGATGTTATCCCCTAGTTCTTGCATGCTGTCTTCATTTATTTTCAGTCTTTGTTTCTCTTTGCTGACTTGCCCTATCTTCTAGCTCACCGATTCTCTTAGAGGTTTCATCTACCCTACTCTTCAGTCCTTCTATTGAATTCTTTCGTTCAGCTCTTGTGTTCTTTATTTCTTTGACATCTTTTTTGACTTACTTCATATCTTCTCTCTCTGTTTGTTGTGGTTCTCTTTTTCTTTGTCTATTGTTTTTTTGATTTCCATGAGTATGTTTATCGCTATTGCCCTAAATTCATCCTCAGGTGCTTTGTATTTGTCTGTTGCATTCAGATTTTTACCTGGGGTTTTAATTTGATCCATAAGTTTTCATATATTTCTCTGTGTCTTTGCTCTGTTATTCTGTTTTCATGTCTGTGGGGTAGGTTTCCTTGAAGTAATGACCTTGTGTTAGGGTGTTGACTTGCTCTAAATAGGCCTGGATCTTGGTTTGCACATGGGGAGCTCTTTAGTTGTGTGGCATCACACTGTTTGGATTTGTTGAAGCTCTGAGCTGTACCTCACACTGAGGCCCAAGAGACCAGCCTGTGGGGTTGGAGTTTCCAGTGTCACAGGTCTGAATGGTAAAGTCCAACTAAGGATTGTTGTTGGCCCAAAAACAGCAAGCAGGCCACAGAGTGGTGCTAACTGATAGCTGTTGAAGGTTCCTTCCTTGTGGAAGACTCTCTTCCTCCAGAGACACTGTTTCTGGTGCCCTTAGGCCTGAAGATAGGATTTCCAGTGGACAGGTCCTGCAGTTCAGTAATGGCGGTAGGGCATAGGCATTTTCCTTCGCGGCCTTTTGGTTATCCTGGTGCCCTGGGCAGATTCCTCTTGGGAGCTCTGACTTGTCTCACTAGGATGCTGTTTCTCTTTCCACCCTACCCTGAGAGCTCATCTCCCCTGGCTCAGAGAGCACAATCCTGCTGGTGTGCTCTCTGATGCTGGAGCAAGTCTTTTATCTCTGGGAGACCCAGTTCTTCCTGAGGCTCCACCCCGCTACTGTGGCTTGCCTCTTTTCCTCTAGACAGTAGAATTCCGAAACTATGATTCAGTGCTGATGCTGGATTTTTTTTTGCCTGTCCTTTATAGTGTTAAATGCTGCTACTGTCTATGTAGCTTCTGGTCCCATTTTTCCTCAGCATTTTTGTCTATGAAATAGGTGCTTTCTCATTGTTATGTGGGGAAGAGGGGCATCTGGGAGTCTAACAGATTGCCATCTTGGGCTCTTCTCTAGCTATTGTAATAAGCATGGAAATAATACTGATGGTCAAGTGATCATTAATATAAAATGTTGAGATCATATCATCTTTTAAAAGCCTGACAAAAGATGCAGCAATCTGGCTTTCATTGGTGAAGTATCCATCTCCACTGTATAATGTTCTTTCTTCAATTTTATTTTTAAAGGAAAGGTGCAGGCAGGAATAAAGCAAGAAGGCACATAGGCAGGAAGAGAGAGGAGGAAAAAGCATCTTTATCTTATTTCTATTTTAGTTGTTCAAACTGGCTGCTTCCCCCCAGACCTGGGACCTGAACCCAGGGAAGTTTAGTTTGCTCCTTTGGAGGCAATTGACATAACCATTTCGTCCATGTTTTGAAAAGACAAATAATCATTATTTTTCCCATTGAAACACTAGGTATTCCTGGGAGAAGATGCTACTCTAGATGAAATGAACTGGTCCTGCCAGTGGACGAGCTTGGGCCACTCCCCATAGACAGGGCAAGGCAGGGGGCCATTATACCTAGAACTTCTTTCTTTCTGTCCAGATGCCTATCACCTTCATCCTCATCCTCATTCTCATGTCCCTGACCTTTTCTCTGGACTGAGGAGAAGCTTCTTGTGTGCTCTCTGTCATGTTTTTCTCTCTCTCTCTTCCTTTCATATTTTAAAATTAGAATGTTAATCTATAAGAATACATGAACTAATGTTTGACATTTTCTGGCATTCAATATTCATGCTGATAGCACTGGTCTAACCCCATCAAATTAATCCAGAAAATGGAACTATCACTAGAAAAAAGGAATGAAGAAAGCAAACGTTGCATTCAAAATAGGAGCATTTCACTGACTAAATAAAACCTTTCCCCCTAGGTTTGATGTGATAGGATAAAGTGAAACTGGTAGGGTTTCTTTAATTTCATTTCCTCTGTTCTGTTTTTTCCCTTTGACCATTAATAGCTTCTATGTCCCCTTTGTGAAGTAATGCCTGTGTGTTTGAGAGCCCGAGTCAATCAGAAATTGCCATTCTTACTCTCCTTCCACTTCGGATCTTTTCTTCAGTCATCTTCAACCCCTGAGACATTCTTTTCTCCATTAGCTTACTGTCTGCTTCAATGGGAGAAGGAACT
The DNA here is from genome assembly GCA_004363575.1 of Solenodon paradoxus. Classification (NCBI taxonomy): domain Eukaryota; kingdom Metazoa; phylum Chordata; class Mammalia; order Eulipotyphla; family Solenodontidae; genus Solenodon; species Solenodon paradoxus. The sequence goes on along the minus strand of RJWH01001330.1, from coordinate 229,003 downwards.
TAATTATGGTATTGGAAAGGCTCCAGATAGAGTATATAACCAGGACATTCCATTACAATATTTATTATACATTTTCCTGAAGTCATCATGAAACTTGTTTGATTATGAATTCTAGTTTTAAACTTGAGGAACACAGCTATGGGGCTACCACAGGGTCCTAACACCCTGAGAGGTCCCTTAGGACCTAAGGATTCCCTTAGGACCCTGACCACAGTCAGTATTTTTCTGAGCCCAGTTATCTAAGGTGCAAGCAGCTGAGAATGACTTATTGGGTCAACTTGCAGAGTCACATTTATAACAGGTTAGTCGACTTGGCAACTCAAACAAGTGTCTTTGTGTTTTCAGTTGTAGGTCACATACATGACTAGACATCCACACTGCGTGAACGTTATCACTTCCTTTGTCATTAATATGATTTGAGGGGGTTTGAGTATTAGATGCGATTTGAACTGGATCCAGTGTGTTGTCTTTGGTCATGTCCTTTTTCTTCGTCAGTCAGCCTAGCTGAAGTTTAGGATGGAAGTTCAATGCTCAAAATGTGGAAAGCTCAAAGTTAAAGGATCAGCTGAAGATTCATTGTGAGCTAGTCGACGTGAACCTCACAGCAGCCACTCAACAGAAGCAGCCTGTCTGTCCAGATTCTGTCACTAAATTCAGGCAACAAGTAGCTCCAGACAGTGAGTGATAGTTTTAGTAGACCTTCTACTTAGTTAATAAAAAAAGACTCTTTTGGGGGGATACTTAGGTTGCTCAAATATTATCTATTTTTAATCAGTGGTTTTCAAAATTTTTAATCTATTAGATTTTCCTTTAAATGAAATATCACTCTAAGGAGGCTACTGTTGAAACTGATGAAACAGAATTGCCCGAGTTGAGACTGGGTTGGGAGCCGAACCGCACTTGGTTTTCCTTCCTCGAAGCAGCCATGAGGATTCTGCGGAGGCGCCAGTCTGAAGGAATGACTGGGAAGCCTTTCACAAAAGGAATGGCTATTTGGAATCCACCGGGGACGCACTGTTGATTCACACTGGACCACTCAAGTATCCCTAGGTTTAGAGTTGGCTTCTGGACGACTCCCGACTAGAAACATTATACATAAAATAACACGGTGCCGTTTTTCACTAGGATAGATTCTCCCCCAACCCAAGCAAACTACCTCCCTACGCTCATGCATCAATCCTACTTGGCTTTCTGTTTCACATGGAGGATGAAGCCCAGAAGTGGGTAGGCAGGCGCTCTCTGCTGTGCACCGAGCAGGGCGAGCAGATTGGCTGAATCTCGTGTCCTGATTCATTCACATTTGTATGTGTTTGAGGAGTGGCTAATGCATATTTTCCTGTGTTTGTAAAGGGTCTGAGTTGGGCCAGAGGACACTTGCAGGCTGACCTCAGAAGACTGGAAGGCTGCTTTGTATCATACGATGGGAGCTGCAGGGCGGCCATCAGCCCAACTGTTTGCTACGCCAAGCTGGTCTCCATAGCTTCCACTTCATTCCCCTGTAATTGAAAACATGTGCTCCCATATGCATTTTCTTAAGGCTTACAATTTCCCCATGCAGCCCTTTCCATACCGTTTTGATTTAAAAGCAGAGAGTGACAGTGCTGTGGCCAGAAACTTGTATGTCAGTCTTAAATGCTTCAAAAACAAACTTTTAAGAATCAAAATCCTGAGAAATGAACCGAATCATCGTTCTGAGAATTGAGGCAGGTGAGGGGCCTCAAAGGACAAGGCTTAACGCGGTCGTTTTCAGTGTAGACTTAGCTTTGTCATTACAGCTGATCATTGAGGACACGTGTTTTGTCCCCTTGCTCCCTTAAAAAATGAGTTTTTACATCTGGACGTTATGCTTGTGACAGTCACCAGAGGAGGAAAAGCAGCTGCTCGTGTGTCTTCTGCCCAGGCCTCCACCTGTGGCAGAAGTGACTGGGCCAGCGCCTCGGGGGGGCAGGCAGAGGGGCGTGAAGCAGCAGGCGTGGGCTGGGTTGCCTGGATGCTGTGCTCGCTGAGAGGAGCTGATATGGACAAAGGCCCATCCAGTGTTGCCACTTTTTCAAGACAAGTTGGAAATTAATATTTTAATATGAAAATCGCATGTGTTGAAAAGTTTTGGACATTCAAGGTGGAAATAACAGTGTATGGTCCAATGAAAGCCGCTGAGTGCCGGTCGGGCTGCCGAGGAGGATGCTGGGCTGAAGAGCTGGCTGGTAGCAGGGCCTCACGGGAGGAAGGGACGCCTGGGGAGCGGGGCGGTCAAGTGGGCGAGGGCGGCGTTAGTTCCGTGTCTAGTTTCCCTCGTTCAAGCGGAACGTAGGCGTGAGACCTCCCAGGCGAGGTCAAAGACGGGCAGACCCATGTGCTTCCGTGACAGTGAGGGTCTAGAGACACGGAGCCGCTCTCGGTGAGGGCGGTGGGGCCCAAAGACGGCTGGCTAATGGCAGCCACTGAAATCTGAAGACCCTACTGCTGGGGGACACTTTTCTCCCTCAAGACTGAAGGGTGTCTTGCTGCTAATTGGCCTTCAGGGGCCCCTGGACCCCTTTCTCTTCCTCCCAGCCTCCCGCGTTCCTTAAACTCCACTTGCTTCCTCGTGTTGGATCTGAACCGGTTCCTCATCCCGACTTGGCTGCACGTCTCCGGGATCGCCAGCCAGCTTCAGAAGGAGCCCGCTCTGCTCCCAGCGCGGCCCTCGCTGCTGGCCAGCTGGAGACTGCTCCGCTCTTGCTGGAAGGGTGAGACCACACGGGGCACCCAGGGAGGGATCTTCCGGCTGAAGAGGACCCAGCAGCAAGTGAGATCGAGGGTGGGGTGGTTTGGGGTCCGATGCCCCAGTGGGCAGGGGCGCTCTGCCTACTCACAAGGGCGCCAGACCCATCAGACTGACAGACACAGAGCTTCCTGAGGCTGGGAAGAGACCGGGGGCTGGGGCAGGTGGGGCCACTCGGATGGCCCAGGGTTTTGTAGAGAATCTGGGTGCACTGGAGAGGAACCCTACAAGCCGGGGGTCACTCAGCTGTCCCCCAACCTCCCCACTTTACAACAGGAGCATTAGACAGAACCTGTTCCAGAGAACTGGGCCAGCCAAACATGATTGAGACCTGTCCCCCCGTCACCCCCACTGTGCCTCAGAAATTATTTTTTAATACAAATGAAAATCTAAATTTGAAAGAGAAAGGTTAGTAAACTGTAGAAATTCACCTCATGTGTGCGTGGGGGAAACAGGAGGATGGGTGGGTATAACAGAGAGATGGAGAAAGGATCGGGATGCCTCGGATGGTGGAAGAAAGTAACACTTCTGATCTGTTCAGATAAGACCAATGATTTTATGAGCGAAAGCACATGTGTCCGAGGTTGGAGTATTGTTTCTCTAAACCTCTTACAGCTTTCAGGTTCAGCCTTCGTGAGGGTAAGAGCCAGTAACCCCTGAAAACAGGTTAAATCTCTTTGCAGCATCTGCTTCTTTCTTGCTGGGAGGAAATGCTCACCAGTCTGTCAGAAGCCGCAGGCAGGGCGGGGACCGAGACACAGGCCACAGGGCAGCAAGGAAGCTGTGAGGACACATCCTTTTGCTGATGCAGGAAAAAGGGCACCATTAGAGAACTTTGAGGGACATAGTAGAAAGGACTTGAGCAGGGGGCTCCAGCCCAGGTCCAGAACAGACCCCAGAAAACGCGTTTAGCATCTCCTCTCTCGATTTCTCTATGGGAGAATGAGTTCAAAGTGGAAGTTCTCCAAGGGCTGACATCACATGGCCCTGTAATCACCGTCAAAGGCCTCAGGCCTAAACAGGATGGGGCAGGGGCCCAGATCCAATTCCTTTCCAGCATGACTTTTTGATTTATTTTTTATTTTAAATAAACTGTGAATTCATCTGAGTGAGGTTCTAAGTCTCAGGCCTTGAACGATGCCTGGATAAATTCTGGGACCATCAGTCCCTGGTGTTTCCAGGGAGTCGCTGGGTCTCATTCCTGCTGGCTACCCCACAGCAGGCCTGAGGCGGCCGGGAAAGAACTCATTCTTTCAGCTCCTGTGGGTGCAGTACAGGTCTCTCTCTCTCTCTCTGTCTCTCTCTCTGTGTCTCTGTCTGTCTCTCTCTCTCTCAAAGGAGCAGGCAGGAATGAATGTGAGTAGGCAGGCAGGAAGAGAGAGGAGGAGGAAGCATTTTTTGTTATTTTGATTTCGTCGTTTGTCTTGGTTGTTCTCCCCTGCCTGGGACTCACCCCAGGTCCTTGGGATGTACGTGGACTGCACTGGTCAGAGGCTGTGGACCAACTGCTACCCCACCAGCGTACGCCTGTATGGGGTTCCTCCATGGGGCTGCTGAGGGTGGCTCAGATCCTTCCCTCAGGCTGGGGCTGCTCTGTAAGTGGAAGCTCGAGCAGGACAAGCCAGGTGAGGCCAACCCTGCCTGCACACAGGCGATGTCCCCAGAGCTGAGTGAGCCCGGGGCGGGGGGGGGGGGTAGGAAAAAGCTGCTTCCTCTGGGTGCCTGCAGCGTGGGCAAAGCTACTGAGAACGGGGAGCAGAGCTGAGACGGCTCAGGGGACATGCAGTTAAAGGCTTTTATTTTGTGTTCTTGGCTGGCGCCAGCCGGACATCTGTTTCTAGCTTCCAAACTGTTCGTGCAGTGCGCTGTCAAATGCCACCACCGCCCCATCCATCCCCAGGCCGACTCCGAGCCCCCAGGGCCCCAGAAAACTAGGACAAGGACACGCCATCCTCACGGCGAGCTGGGTTCTGCTGACTAAATTTAAAATTCGGCAAAAGTCACCACTAGCGTTGGGCAAAACTGTTCTGTTATACCAGGAAACAAGAGTTAAGCTCCCTCCTTGACATGGCAGGCTTCTCTCCTCTGTGCCAAAGAGAGGCTCCCTGGCCATGAGCCGCCTTCCCCTTGGTGACGGGGCTGCGGTGGAACCAGCTTCTCCTCTTCCCTGCAGTGGGGAGGTCTGCCCCACAATTATTTTCAAGGAAAGGTGCAGACAGAAGTTAAGGTGCAGACAGAAGTTAAGGTGAGTAGACAGGAAGGAAGAGAGAGGAGGAAGCAGCATTTTATGTTATTTTTATTTAACTGTTCACACTGGTTGCTTCCTCCGCACCTGGGACGCGAACCCACGTCCTTGGGATGTATGTGGACTGCACTTGGCAGGCCCCGATGCTTCTCCACCAGGGCGCGCTGCCCCCCAATTTTAAACCCTTTTACCTTTAACTGTCTCTGAGAGTCCTCATCCACAAAGACTAGGAAGGCAGGTCTTTGTGCCCGAGGACACCATGCCTGGTTAAAAGAGAAACAACACCTTCTGCAAGCAATCAAATGTGGGAGACGAGACGTCAGTGTGAGTGGTGTCCTGCCAGCTTAGGAGTCCATGGTCAGCAGGTCACCTCGATGGGAGGTTCCCTTTCCAGCAAGATTGTCCCCCAGCACCACATACACACTCACACACCACACAGTCACATACACACTCAGCTCACGTACACACTCACACTGACACACACACGCATTGACACACTCTCATTAATCTCATGGTTGGTCATGAGCCTCAGACCATCCAGCAAACAGGGGCATCTCCCCTTTGTCCTGGATGTCACTGGGTGTTGCATTAGTCATTCTGCCCTCTAGTCCCTCAATTCTTCACCTTGGTGACATCTCTGTCCTCCCCGACCTGTCCTTCCCCGGTCCCGAGACCCATACCTGAAACTCCGTGCCGATGGCGGCAGTGCATGTCCGTTCTAAGGGGCAGATAGTGTAATGGGGCCCCCACAGGATAACAATTTTTTAGGAAAATACTGATCGCATGAAAATGTATCCCTAAAATCCTCTCCCCAAAGCAATAAATCAGCAGTAGCATTTAGACATGGGTCTGTGATAAACTTGGCCTTTATGGAGTCTTCGAGTGAAGTCCCAATAGATGGTTTAGATTAGTTCTTACAGCGATTTCTGTCCCCATTTCCTGAGCAGGGACACGGGGGCAACAGAGAACGTGCCCGTTCGTGTGGCTCCAGAGACATGTCGGGTTGAGTGTTGACTGTGCCCTTGTTTTAGCCTGTAAGACGCTGCATGCCGACAGGAGCTGGCACCACTGTGGAGTCCTAAGAAGGCAGTTTTATGCTTCCAGCTGGAGCTGGGGAGGAGGATATCCTGGCCAGCTGCTGGGAGGTGAAGGTGGAAGCTGATGGGCCATCTGTGGGAGGGACCCAGGCAAACGGGAAGATGCACGAGCCTTTGCTCCAGACCTGGGGAGGAGAGAGAAGAGGAGAGGAAGCAAGGACACTGAGGAGGGGAAGCCGGCTGTGGAGACTTGGGGTGGGAGTAGGACCCCCATGGGTCCCATGGCACTCGCTGTCCGTCTGATGTGACTGTCAGTTCTTTGTTGAGCTGGAGGCTGAAGTTCACACCGCGCTGCGTCCTCTCCTCTCTGGACTTCTTGATGGGTCTGGGTCCTCCTCGTTTGAAGAAGCAGGCCGGACTCTGCCCACAGTGTGACTTGATGTGCAGACTGGTGAGGCCATGCTCACCCCCAGGGGATCCACAAGGGGTTATTACCCACATAACCAGTTTTCGGGGAGCAGGGCAGGCCTCCCAGGTGTCCCACGTGTCTTGAGAGAGGGAGGAGGAGAGACGGGCTGGGGTTTACTGTGGGCAGGGAGCTGGGATGAGCTTCCTGCCAGTGGGAAGAGGCGTTAGGGGTGTGACTCTCCCTCATGGAGAAGGCGGGAGCAGTGGGACTTTCTTATCAGCTGTGGGAGAGGGGACAGGGAGGTTTGAAGATATCAGCCGTCAGATGTCAAAAATGGAGGCAGATGATTTATAACAGGTTTGTTTTGAATTTAAGAGCAATTAATTGTTCAAAATGTGGAAAGATTTTTTCCTGCCAGGCAAGATTTACCTCTCCTTGACTGACACACCAGATTTGGGGGTTTGGAAGTCCCTGTCTGACAGCCCCCCAACTGAGCTAAGCCCCCCACAGATACTGCGCAGCATCCTCTGTTTAGCTGTGAAGTCTGAAATCATGACTCTCTGGAAAGACTGGAGATGATTAAAAAAATCCTCATCATTTATTTGGAAACAATTTCTGCCTTCAAAATCTCGACCATCCTCCTTGTGATTAACCTCAGTTAAAATGAAGACCTGTATGCGGTAATTTCCAGGTGTGCATGTTCAGTCCCGACCTCACCTGGAGCCCAGGCCTGTAGATCTAAGTGCTTTCTTGACAGTTCTGTGCATGTGCAAGATTCTCACATTAATGTGTTCCAAGCACAACTATTGATTTATCCTCCAAACCTGACCCTTCTCTTAACTCTCTCATCTCAGCAAATGGCACCATCTTCCCGGCTGGACCATCCAATGTTCTAGAAGTCATGCTGCATGTCCTGACCCTCCACAGGTCTTCTGGGTAGGAGTAACCAAATCCCCAACTCTCACCTCTCTCTTCCCTCTAAGTCACCCAAGTAGAACTGCTGGTCTCTTTCATTGCAACTGATGTGTCCCTAACAGCCCCTTGCTCATTTTCCAGGGCCCTGCTCTGGGGTGAGCTGTGTCCCCCAACAAGAATTGTTGAAATCCCAATCCCTGGGGATGTTGAATGTAACCCATTGAAACAAAGGGTCTTTATAGCTGCAGGCAGGTCAAGATGGATTCACCAGGTTGGGCCCTAGTCCAGTGTTACCAGGGTCTTCATGAGCAGAGGAGAAGAGACAGAAACACACACACACAGAGGATGGAGGCAGAGAACTGAGCAATGCTGCCACCAGCCCAGGGACTGGGGCCACGAGGAGCTGAAAGAGGCAGGGAAGGACTCCTCTCCCCTCCCAGCGCCAGGCTGCAGAGGACACCTGGTCCTGCCAACACCTTGATCCGCACACCTGACATGTTTCCAGAATGGAAGCAGTGTGCTCCTGTTGTGTAAGCCTCTAGTTTGTGGTACTTGGTGTGACAACTGCAGGCAGCTGGTACTGGCCCTGTAGTCACTTTACTTTTTAAGCTTTCTAGGATTGTGTTTATTCACCAATGAGCAGTATGCACAGCATAGAGGCATTGTTTCTTTCTTTTTTAATTTGCAAAATATTCCCCCAAGCAAAATAATAATGCAAAATACTTTTTTAAAATAGTAATCTTCATGATTTCTTTTGTTCACAATACTGTGTCTATTTTAGGATATTGAAATTGCATCTCAGTCTACATTTCACATCACACCCTCCACCAGAAATCCTGGGTCCTTTGTTACCATCTTTCCCCTCTTTCTTTCCCTCCCCCACCATCCACAGCCCTGTGTCCTGTTAGTTGTGTTGAGTTGTGTGCTCATTTGTTTCATTCTATTCCACATACGAGTGAAATCATCCTGTATTTCTCTTTTTCTGTCTGACTTATTTCACTTAACATGATCCCCTCCAGTTCCATCCAGGTTGTTGCAAAGGACACAATTTCATCTTTTTTTAAAATAACTTCATAGAATTCTACCGAGTATAGAGGCCACAGCTTCTTTATCTAGTCAACTGCTGATGAGCATATAGGTGGTTTCCAGGTCTTGGCTGTTGTGAATTGTGCTGCTATGAACACAGGGGTCCCAATATTTTTTCCTGATTTTGTGTTCAGAGGGTCTATGCCCAGAGGTGGGATTGCTGGATCACATAAAATGGCAGATCCATCTTTATTTGTTTGAGGAATCACCAAACAGTTTTCCAAAGAGGAGCCACCAATTTATATTCTCTCTAATATTTTAGGAGGTTCCTTTTCTCCACACCTCCTCCAGCACCTGCTGCTTCAGTCTTTTTTGACAGAGGCTATTCTCACTGGTGTGAGGTGGCATCTCACTGTGGCTTTTATTTGCATGTCTCTGTGTACTCACTTTTTCACAGTCAGTGGGGCCTTATAAAAGCTAGTTCAGATGGTGCTCTTTTACTGATTTTCCCCAGCATTTCAGATAAAATCCAGGCTGTTCCTCTGCAATAAAGACAAGCTTTCTGCTTCCTGAGTCAACACTTTGCGTATGCAGTCATGAGCATTGTTCATGCTTTTCCTCCATGAATCTCCCTTATTTTGTGACTATGAAGGTGCAGTCGAGTCTTAGCCAGGAAAAGGCCTGGAGACAGCAAGTCAACTCTGTCTGAGGAACACGACTCTATCAGCAAGCCAGGGTGTGTCATCTGAATGAGGCACGTCTCACCCTTCGCAGAGGCCCGACCCTGGTAACTACAAAGTCAAATGCTGCTTGGCTTGGAAGATGTGACGAAGTGTTCACAGTTGGTGCCTCTGGGTGAAGGGTAGATGCTGTTCATGACACCCTCCTGTCATCTTACTCTAGGTTTGAATCGTTTCAAAATTAAAAGTTAGGAAAAGATCTGCTTCCCCCTCACCAAAAAGAGGCTGTAAGATTTCAAATTGCCTTGAGAAAACCTTTCCATTGTAAGATGGAAGGACTAAGAGCAAGTTTAGATGAGAGGACTGACCGTAGACTATTTGGAACAGAATGCATTTGTTGGCCAGCATGTTTATTCTTTGTAAGGTCTGTCCAAGCTTTTGCAAAACAAAACAGGGCACAATTAGCCTGTAGTCCTGCTGTGGGACACCGGGCACAGTGTCCCGGATGAATGGCGCCCACACTGCCCTCACTCGGAGCCTCTCCCAGCGGCATGTCGTCTGCACGGGTGCAGGCCCAGCTGTCCTTGGAATCATGCTGGAGGAGCTCCGATTTGGGCAGCGGAACTTTCATTTGTGTTTAATGTCTGCCAATTTGAGGAGGTGACAGGGTCTCCAGTTCTGCTCTCTAGACATCTGAAAAGGACGAAACCCTAGAATTCTCTGAGTGTGTTGAGAGGAACACAGTTCCAGAAGACGGACGATGGTTAAAACGTTAAGCCAGGCGCCAGTAATGGAAGGCTATGGCTGAAGGAGCTCGAAAGAGCCATACCATTTTTCTTCAAGATTTTTGCTCCAAATATATTTGACATTAGTCCTGGTGGACTAAGTAAAAGAAGTGAAAAATGGGACATTTCTTAAAGTTCCATAGACGATGACAGAAATGGTTGAGATCTGATCCTCTCATTATGGGCTTTGCACACGGACTCCATGGAGATACATGAGGAGGGTTAGATTTGGTCCCTATGTCTGAACTGGTGGACGACTTTCCTTCCAGAATGACAGGCTGTGGTCCCCAGGCGGAGCTGCTTCTTCGGAGACAAATCGCACTCTGGTTATGACCTGGCTCTTGTGTCACCTATATTCCTCTAACTGGAGGCCCCTCTGCTGGAATTTGATGGAGCATCAAATGGAAGGATTTGAAAATGATCCTTCTCACTACAGGCAACAGTGTCATTCCCATGAACGGTCACCCCTCTGTGTTAAGAAACTTTTGACCCAAGGAGGTCCTTGTTAAATGGCAGATGGGTTAGCCAGAGCTCAGAAATCCCAAGAGAGGCCCAACCAAAGGGTGAAAATAGGTCATAATTTCACCAGTGATGACAAGGAACCATCGGTGAACTTGTTGAAACTCCAACTTCACACAGCTTCCCTCAACTATTTCTTGATGTCTTCAAGGGCGGATCATGGTCGCACAAGAGCAGACACCCCAGCCTTCCCTGGTTGTGTTGCTGTGGGTGAGACAAGGAACTAGAAAAACTTCATTTTTCTAAGGTTACTCTGTGAACCACAAAGTCCTGAGGTCCCCGCTTTCAAGATAATCCTCTGTCAGTGAAACAGAAACCTTAGACCCACCCAGTAAAACCTTGGCTGGAGGGGTTTCTGTTAATCTGCTGAGATCTAGGAAGAAGCTAAATATCAAACAAGATAGCTTAAGACATTTAGGGTGCGACCTCTGCTTCTGTAAACCGCTTATGCACGCACCTGGGGACACCCAGAAAAACTAAGTTATAAATACCCTGCACTATTTGGGTTTGGGGCTGCTTGATTTGGGTTGGTCTTTCCCCCTTGCAGCACCAGCTAATAAACTCCTCTCAAACTAACCTCTGGTCTGTGTCTCTGATCTTGCCTGGGAGAAAACATTGCAACACGGGCAAGTGCTTCGCTGGACCTTGGCTGGTGGGCTTCCTAGGATTCTCTCCCCAGGACTTGGAGCATGGCGTCCAGACCACCAGGCTCTTGGGGAAGAGTTTCTTTCTAACGGGTTAATCGTTCTCTTCAGGAAAGACTCTTGGCCAATTTGCCTGATTAGGTCTGACTCACATGGCAAATACACTAAAAACACTTCATAAAGGTCACGCTTTTCTACTTGTTTAGAATGTGATTATAATTCAGTTTGTGGTGGGGACTAGAGAGAGGAACTCCTGCAGGATGAGGAGATGGGTAGGAAGAGTGCAGGGTGGGCTTCAGAAACGATGCCACCACCCAGGGCCCAGAGCTCCATGTGGAATGCTCTGTGGCTGCCATCTTGAAATATTTAATCACTGTATCTGAATTTATGTTTGGCAGTGAAAAGCCATGGGATAGCGCGGCACCTCGAAGCGACCTCCAGATACCTCCCTGGAACACATCTCAGTTGCCTGCACTTGTCTCCTGGTCTGGGGTCTGTCCAGCCTCACCCCCGCCCCATCTCTGTCTCGGGGTGCAGGCAGGGGATCCCATGTTCCCTGTTCTGCCCTTTATTTCTGGTTGGGCTGTGTTGTGAGTGCAGACCCTGTGACGTGGGGCATAGGCGAGATTGTGGCCATTCTGCCCTGGATCAGAGGTGTCCATCTTCAGGGACGACTTTTCACCCACGGGGTCCAGGTGCTCCATGCGTCTCTGTACAAAGGCTGCAGCCCTTGGGGCTTACCCTTTCCCAAAGTGTTCAACAGTGGGCCCCAGTGAAGGGGAGACTTTCCTCCAGACCCCTGAGGCTCTGCCTTTTCTTTTCACACTGAATTCTGCACGTTGAGTAGTAATGAATGGCAGGAGCCTGAGTAGTGAAGCTGCAGAGGCCAGCAGGCAGGGAAGCTGATCCAATCTTAATTGAATCACTGATTGGAAACATCATGACATTGTTCATGGTTTTTGCCTTTATTCCCACTACTTTTCTTCCCTGGAAAGTCTTCTCCTAGCCTCTCAGATTTTCCAACTTCTATTTATTTTTTAAGGCTCAAATCAAGACTCACCTGTCCCACTAGATACCTGGCCCACTCACGGCAACATTGCTAATTCATGGCATTCAGCTCAGGGCTGCATCTCCCCAAGTGCCACGTGCAGATTATACGTGATGTCTTACTGTACCCCAGCGTTCATGACTTGGCATTGTTGTTGAGCTTTGCATGTGTTTATGCTTTGTTTACATTACTCTGTTCTTGGCTCTGCTCTATAGTGCATGAAAAATAATAAAAAATGTGTACATCTTGGTCTCTGGCCTGGTTCCTGGCACAGAGCTCCAAAAACCCTTGTAAATTCCTAAGTGATAAGAACACTAGGAGTCTCCTTTGTTCTACTGAGATGACTCTGGGTGGCTCCTATATGGGGCTGCTCATCAGAAAGATCAAGGCAGGAGTAGAAGCTGGAATTTTCAGCTCCACCCTACATCTTCCCGGGAGGGACAGTGACTGGGACTGGAATGAAAGCTCCATCGTGGCGCTGTGAGGTCTCCAGAAAAATCCCAGTGGTGTGGGGTTCAGAGCATTCCATGTTGGCGAACTCATCCACCCTGGGAGGGTGACGCACCCCAAATCCCCTGGGACAGGAGCTCAGTCCTTTCCCAGACCTCACCTGTGTGTATCGTCATCTGGCTACTCATTGGCACCCTTGGTCACATCATTGAGTAAGGTGGGAGACAGAGGTGTTTCCCAAGTTCTGTGAGTCACTCTAGCAAATTAATTGAAACTGAGGAGGATGTTGTGAGAAACTCCAGTTTCTAGCCAACCTGGGGAAGCCTGGGCCCCTATTCCTTGCAATTGGCATCTGATGCGGGTGGAGCAGACTGTGGGACTGGCCCTTTGCCTGTGGGATCTGTGGCTCCCTCCAGGTGGATGGTGTTGGAATTGAGTTACATGGAGGACGCCCTGCTGGTGTCCCAGAGAATCGCTCGGTGTGAGAGCAATCCCATGTGTGGTGACGGAGGGTCAGGAGGTTTCTGTGGTTAGTAGTGAAAGTGGGCCAACCCCCAGAGAGCACCCCCAGCAGGGGAGGACTGCGGTCCTCCCAACTCAGAGGGACACATGCAAACATAGTTGTCGACTGACACTTTGGGTTTATCATAGCACTTTTAGAAAATAAAGCAAAGATGATTAAGTTATGTTTATATTAGAAGTTACTAACCGGTTGAAATCAAACTTTTCATAAAAGTTTTTAAAATGGATCTTTATTTTGCCTTTTTTTTTTTTTTTAATAAAGAAGGTGCAGGCAGGAATGAAGGCAAGCAGGCAGGCAGGAAGAGAGAGGAGGAAGCATTTTATTTCTTTAGTTGTTCGTCTTAGTTGATTCTGCTGGCCCTGGTAAGAGAACCCAGGTCTTTGGGATGCGTGTGGACAGCATTTGCTCAGCGGGAGGCAGAAGACCCAACCCCACTCCTTCTGAGCATGACTTATTTTGCTTTTCATTTTTTGTTTTCCCTTCCACTGGCCCGGCCCGGGGTTTTCAACTCAGGTCCTGGAGCTTTACCTGGCCTGCACCTTAGCCACAGAGCCACAGGTTTGCGCCAGAATCAAGCTGGTAAGTGATTTTGGGACGAAGTGGTGAAAAAGTAGAAACTGACAAGAAAGGAATATTGGTTCCCACAGCAGCGGGTCTCTTGATTTGAACCTTGTTTTTCGCCATCCCCAGGGCCGGTATCCATCTGAGTGACTAAACACAATTCTTGCTGTGACATGCATTTGTGTCTCTGTCCAGGCCCACAGACTGTGTTTTGTAGCCCTGACCATGAGGACAGAGGAAGTGAACAACAGGCAATGCTGCTTCAGTCACTGCCCAGCTTTTGAAACTGCACGGCCAACTGCACCCAGAATCGGTCAGTGTGCTGCCTTCCTCGGCTGGATTTTCCTTCTGACCTGGTGATGTCTGCGTCTCTTGAGTTACCGCAGCGCCCCCACTTCAGGATCCAGCACCAACGCTCCCAATTCTGTGAAGCACCCAGGGCTCCAAGAGTTTCCTTTCACCAAATGAGGCTCCTTTTCTCTTTACTTGTCACGATCAGCAGTGACACAGGCAACCTTCCCCAGCAGAGCGGCCTTCGGAATGCTCCGTTTCATCACGCTCCGCAGGAACTCCATGGGAACTCACCTTTACAGACGAAGTCACCGTCGTCGGGAGGGTAAGACAGGTTTTTTGTCACATGCTATGAGAAAACCAGACGCTCCCGGCTCCCCCAGAGTCCGGCTGATGTCAATGGAGTTGGCTTGGAGCCCGTAGCTGCTGATGGAAAGTTCCAGCACAAAGTCCCCGAGTTGCTCAGCTCCGAGGCTCCACGGCTGCCCATGGGGTGCAGTCACATGCATGTGCTTTGTCAGCAGCAGTCGCTGCAGCAGAGGCGTCCGTGTGTCCGGGTCAGGGTGTGGCTGCTGGCCACGTGTGCATTTGTGTCATTTGTGGCTACTTTTATCTGTGTGCAGGCGAGATGGTATCTTTTTAACATTTTCCTGGCTTCACGCTTTCAGTTAGCATGAGCTACTCCATTTTGTGTGCTGTGGTCATCACGCTTTTCCTCTTCAGGATCCAGTGTCCCTGAACTATTCCCTTGACCAAGGCCGCCATGATCATTGGCTCCAGTTTCTGGGGATTTCTCAGCTCCTGTGTTAATACTCGTGAATGAGCCCAGCGTCTCTGTTTCACGGGAAGCGCGTCTGGCAGCGTCTCCTTTCCTTGCTTGGGTAGAAGAGTCTCCTGCAGGAGTGTTTTCCTCCTGAGAGCCCTATAAGAGCTTATAAACGGAGGCTGTGGGTTGTAGGAAAAGGTTCTATGTTTTCTTAAAATAGTCGTAGTCCAGGCCAGGGGACAAAACAAAGTTGCTCCGTCTGTCAGCCAACAATGAGAAGAAATCCTCCCTCTTCTCCAATTCTTCCTCCCCTAGTACCTCAGTGACCCCGACAGTTCATGGAGTTAATTTGTAAAAAGGGTAATGATGCGATGGGGTACGTCATTTTGTCTCTAGACAACATTTCGGAGCACCTCTGAGACCCTCTACTGCCTCAGGGCCCCCGCATGCCACTCCCGACCCAGCCCCTCAGCCTCCTCAGGGGCCCAGACAACTGCCCACCCTTCTGCAGCCGGCACAGCCTGCCCTGGCTCCACAACCTGCCTGAGGGGCAGCCTGCTCTACTCCCGTGTGCGCGGGGGGTGAGGGGTTGAGCTCTGCGGCGCCCCCAGCTCTTGTTCTGGACCTCATGTCCCTGCTACGTCGAGAATAGTCGATGCCTCAGAGGCTTGCTTCCGGGCAGAGGCCTTGGCCTGTGAGGAAAGGGAAGAGATGGAAACTCACTTCTCAGGTTTCTGCTCTGGGCCAGGCACTGTGATGGGCGGAATTTACTTGTGTAATTTACTCATTTCATGACATGTGACCCTGTGACTTCGTGAGGCAGAGACAAGTGTTTCAGTTTGTGGGAAAAACAGATTCAGAAAAGTTGAAAAATAACCAACCCCAAACTGTTGAAGGTTGTATTGCATTCTTGCGGTCTCCAAAGTGGGGTGGATCTGCTCTGTGTCCTGTGAATCCTGGTCGATGACCACCAACCGCAGGAGAGCTAGCCACGTCTAGAGGAAATGGTGGCAGATGAGACAGTGGTTAATCACTTGTAGGCCTACTATAACACCGCTTAAACAGGACAGTACTGTTTGCTTCCATTATTTGCCAATCGTCAGTTTTGTCCTGTTCTTAATAAACCACAAGGCCATCTGCAACACGGGACGGAAGAGGCAGGTGCGTTGCCCCAGGCCCCATCTGTTGGGGGGGCCACAATCCCTGTTCTGTCTTTGTCTCAAAGAAATATGGTCCCCCTCATTATTTGGAAAAAGTGGAGTTGATTTTCATATAATGACATTAAGTCTCTGTTAATGAATATTGAAAACAGTTCTGTGTGTTCGCATAAGATTCCCGGGTGACTTCATGAATCATTCAAATGTGAGAATAGTTTCAATAACAGAACACACAGGCTTTTGGAATACAGGCATCTTATCTAGCCAACTAAAAACTCCTTTGAAAACACAAATACTATTCAAGTTCCCACCTAGGTGCCTGGATCTTTTTCCCTTGGAACAAAGCTTCTAAAATACATAATATTTTGGACATATCTTTTATTTCTTAGCCTAGTTTCTCTTCTGTTTCCACATTTACACTTAAGGGCTATATTGACTTAAATGGGCCAGGTAAGGTCCGAGGACCTTACAGACATGGCCTCATCTAATCACTGCCGCCCTGTGCGGTGGGTACCAGTAACGTCTCCATCTTCCAGATAAGGATGCTGAGGCCTGGTGCTGAGTCTAGGATACACCCAGCCCCTAGATGATTAGACAAATGGCAGATGCTGGCATCAGAATTGGCGTAACAGCATGTCAAAGGCTAATGTAAATGCACTGTTGCTTAAAAATAATTCTTTATTGAGAACTGACTGTGGTCCAGGCGCTATGGCAGCACTTTGGATGTATTTAATATTCATAACAATCCCAGATGTTTATGACGGCAAAGCCTCTGATCCCGACTTCTACTCTACGCCGTGTTGGCTCAGCGCTGCTTTACCTTGAGTTCCCTAGGTTTTCGTAGGGCTGGTTATTTCCCCCTGTGTTGGCTTTATATCTGCGTTGGGTGAAGTTTAAAATCAGTAGCAGATAAGCAATTTGCATGAGTCAAACCAGGTGAGATTAAATACTGTCATCTGCTTTGAGCATTTATAACATTCACAGAAGGAAACCAGAGATCATCTCTCTTGATCTCTTAGAGATCTAGCTGTCATAGAGATCATTTTGTTGAACTAGTATGCATCTTCTCTCAGTTGTTTAAAATCACAGAACTTACCATCTATCCTTTCTGTCTGGCCAAAGCTCATAGTGAATTTAAATGCTCACTTAAAGTATATTAGCTTCTATTTTTAGTATATGAACTTTTCTTCTATCCTGATATTCTCATATATTGGTGTATTGATTTTTCAAGTGCTTTCATTTCTGTCTTAATGGTTTTTTTATATGCAAGCCTGGGCTGTTTACGATTTAAAACAGGAATTCTTGTCCCTGCTCTGGGCCCAGGTGAGGAAGGGCCCTCCTTCTTGGGAAGGAGCAGTGTGGGGCAGTTCCAGGCCTGGAGTCCGAGGCCTTCTCTGCCAGCTGCTCTCACTCCAGCACCCAGTTGCTTCTGATGTTGAAGACCAACTGAAACTTGATATAATCCCAACTGGGAGCAATGAGGAGAAAATAATTTGCTGCTGTGAAACCAAGCAGGAGAATATATGTGTCTTTCTCTGAATTACAATAACTAAGGGGCCGGATTCCTTTAGCTGGAAGAAAGGGGAATGACCATCCATCGATGACTCAGGCCCCAGCCAGACCTGGGGCTCTTTCTCTTAGAAGCGCCAGCAATTCGCACTCCCAGGAGCATGGGCGTCTCACACACCCAGACAGAGACCAGCTCTGCCGCGGGGCAGTCGATCCACACGCTCATCCGTGAAGCGGGCACACTGGTAAAGCTCACCTCTAAAAGCAATGTGAAGATTGGTGACTGTGCTTGGCAATTAGGTCACATGGAGGGGCACAGTTGGCTCCAGGGTATTCACTCGGGCAGAAATGGTCACTAGTGGTAGCTCTCCGAGTCTGAACATCTGGGACATTTAAAATAATTGACTTGATCCTCAAGGGGACCTCAACAAAACCGAGAATTGATTTCATCAATAATATAGTCAGATCAAAACACAACCAAATTTGAGGACAACTAAAACACTATCCAAAAAGTTTCTTGTACTAAATAAATCTGAAATAAAACTAAACAGACACTTCTAAATACTTCATAGTTGAAAAATTCTATCATAATGCAGAATTGAAATACTTAGAGCTGAATAGCAATAAAGCACATCAACAATGGGAGACGTAGGGCACACCCTTGCGGGTGTCATTGGGGTGTGGCCCCGGGTTTGTGATCTGGGGCTGCAGGAAATACCAAAGTAAGCAAATAAATAAATAAAAATACTTCTTCCTTTTCCTTCCTTCCTTCCTTCCTTCTTTTTTTCCTCCTTCCTTTCCTTCCTCCCTCCCTCCCTCTGTTTTGCTTCCTTCCTTTTTAATTCCTTTCCACTAACAAATTGTGGGATGCAGCTGATACGATACGTGGAAAGTTTCAGCTTTACATGTACATTTAAGGAGTTGAATAAGTCAGTGCAGCAGAGCAAATCCCAACAAAGACAAGGACAGAAAGAATGGATAAGATGGGAATAATGAAAGTATTTACAACACCACAGGGAGTAAAAGGAAACTGTTTGGGAAAGGAGACGCGCCTGGCTGGAGCGGGAGCTGTGGCACCTGTGTCTCTGTCACCTACTCTGTGCCCGCAGCCAGCCTGGCAGCGGGTTCGGTGTCTTCTGGGACTCTGCTCTCTGTGGGGTGGCAGACACAAGCCCGGGGACACCCTGAATCCAGGTGAATGGTGAAGGAGACAAGCCCGTTGATGAGAATAAGGCTCAGTCTCTCCTCCTCCAGGGTGTTAGGGAGACTTTGCTGGGCATGAGGGACCAGCAGACCCGTGGAGGCAGGATGAGGGAGACGTGTCGAGTGCGGGGCAGGGCACAGGGTGTGTACGAGGGCCCGTCGGGGCGGTGAAAACGGAGGTGGTGCGGGAAGGAGCCCCGTAGGCTGTCCTTGAAGGGTCGCTGTGTAAGGCAGTGGGAAATCGCTGAGTGCTGTCATCACGGGGACGGATGGAGGGGAAGAGCGAGGGGGACTATCGGGAAGGCCAGAGCACGGTCCAGGTGAGAATGAGACAATGGTGACCTGATGACAGTGGTAGACATGGCCGATAGTAGGTGAATTTAAAAAACATTTCCAAGGTAAAATCTAAATGCTACCCTTGTGTTGAGAGTAATGGATTGGAATGATCTATTGACTTCCACTGAGAAGGATGCTCTTGAGGGTACCTCCATGGTGTGACATCACCAGGAAAGGGCCCCGAAGAGCTATCTGCATGCGTTTGTGTCAACAGACAGCAAGGCAGCCGACCCTCTGCGCGACAGCCTCTGCCTCAGTCTTCCAGCTCCTGGAGGAGCGTCCTGCTGCATGTCTAAGAAAAGTCGACTGCTTTGATTGCGGCTGCTTTTGGATTTTCTTTCTTTGTAATGAGGCAGTGTACCCAGAGGCCCATTGTACATTGTCAAACTTTTAAAATGAGAACCTGAAGTTGTGCCCTACGCGTTGAAAACATTTGCTGTTTAGGGTTTGATAAAGTTTTATATATGCAAGACTGGCCTTAAGGCTGACACCAAAGAGAACACTTATGAAGCCCATGTGCTCTGCTAGAGACCACATCTAAGCAGTCGCGTGTTCAACCTGGAAGTCGGGGTGATCAGGGCAGTTTGGGGTGCACGGCTCCTTCA
Source organism: Solenodon paradoxus (assembly GCA_004363575.1). Lineage (NCBI taxonomy): Eukaryota > Metazoa > Chordata > Mammalia > Eulipotyphla > Solenodontidae > Solenodon > Solenodon paradoxus. The sequence goes on along the minus strand of RJWH01001330.1, from coordinate 209,530 downwards.
CAAACAGGGGTTTCTGGGAAGACGTGTCAGAGGCGCACACAGTTGGATTCCTTTCCCTCCTGGGCTCACCATCGGACTACGTTTCCCAGCTCCCTCGCTGCTAGCTCACGCGACTGAGCCTGGCCCATGGATGGGGAATGGACTCCATGCAGATAATTCTGGCTCAGAAAAACCTTCCAAGCAGGAGCCTTGACCCTCCCTCATTTTTGCTAACTGGGTGCTGACGCCACGAATGACCTGGGGTGTCAACGGTGGTGGACAGCAGGGATGCAGTCGACCTCAGGCCTAGCTGCACTTTCCAGAGGGCACACCCCAGGTCCAACTGGGTTTATATCAGCAGGAAATAAGCTTGTATGATGGATGTTAGCCGCAATACACCGCCATGGACTGAATGCTGCCCTCCCCCAAATTCATGTATTAGAGCCCTAGCCCCGGCAGGATGGTATTTGACGATGAGTTTTCAGAAAGTAACTAGGATTAGATGCGGTCAGGAGAGGGGGTTAGTGGCTTCATAAGCAGTGTCTGTCTATCTCCACCTGCCCCGAGAGCTCTTAGTAAGATGGTGGCCGTCTGCAAGCCGGGAAGGGGACCCCTTCACCTTGGACTCCCAGGCTCCAAAACTACGAGACTTAAACGACTGCTCTTTAAAAAAATTAGATCATTGAGGGAAATTTGAATACAGCACAAAAGACTTTCCAGAGCTAAAAGTCGTAATTTCCTAACTATAATTCACTAGATTTATTGCAGGAGAGGAAATGCGAATTAATATCCTAGAAGAGCAAAGGAAAACAGTATCTTGGTTAAGCGAATTGAAACAAAAAAGGAAAGCAGATGAAAAAGGAGAAGAAACATGGACAATGGATCCTAATGCTCTGACTGTGGCTACTAGGAGCAGAAAGAGAAAAAGGGCCTACTAGAGACACAGCTTGTATAGGAACAAACAAAACTTCCCTGAACTGCAGCAAATGTGAACTTTTAAAAAATAGAATTCATATTCTAGAATAGTTGTAGGTTCACAAGATTGAGCAGAAAACAGAGTTCCCGGAGACCCGCTCCCCACCACCAACACCCTCACCGGATGGTACGTTTCTTACAGTCGATGACCCACACTGACACGTCTTATCAACCAAAGTCCATAGTTCACTCTGCTCTTCACTCTTGGTGGTGTTCGTTCCATGGATTTGGACAGAGTTTCACTGCCTTAAAAACCCTCTGTGCTCTAGTAACTTTTCCTCCCCAGCCCCGTCAGCAGCTGATCTTTTTAGAGTCACCATCCTTTCGCTTTTTCAAGAACATCAGAGAGTTGGAATCATACAGTATGTAGTCTTTTCAGTTGACTCCTTTTTGTTCAGTAAAACGCGCTTGAGTTTCCTCCAAGTATTTTTTCCCGAACTGATAGTGCTTTTTCAGTACTGAATAGTATTCCACTGTGTGGATGGACCTCTGTTTATTTATTCATTCACCTACTTGGTTGCTTCCAAGTTTTGGCGATTACGAATAAAGCCACTGTGTCTGTGTGCAGGTTGTGTGTGTGTGTGTGTGTGTGTGTGTGTGAATTCATTTGGGCATATGTTAAGGAGCACAATTTCTGGATGGTGTGGTAAGAGTATGCTCAGTTTTGTAAGAACCATCAAACTGTTTTCCAAAGTGACTACACCATTTCGTATTCCCACCAGCAACAAATGAGAGTTCTTTTCTTTTTTTTAAAGGGCAGGTGCAGGAAAGAATGAAGGCAAGCAGGCAGGTGGACAGGAAGAGAGAGGAGGAAGAAGCATCTTTCCTTTATTTTTGTTTAGTTGTTCACACTGGCAGTCCCCTGGGGCCCAGGGGTGTGTGGCTTGTTTGTTGGGAGGCACCTAACCAACCGCTGCTCCACCAGGGGGCGCTAATGAGAACTTTTTGCTGCATAGCATCACCTGATTTTGGATATTCTATTAGGTGTGTATCTCCTTGCTTGAAATTCCCAGGAGATATAGGCCATGAAACATCTTTTTATAGATTCACTTGCCATTCTTATATCCATCCTGTCTGCTGAAGCATCTATTTAGACCTCTGGCCTAATTTTAACTCAGATTTTTCATTCTCTTTGTGTTGAATTTGAAGAATTCTTTGCATATTTTGGATAACAGTCCTTTATCAGATATCAGCTTTACAAATATTTTCTCCAGTATGTCTTATCAGTCTCTTGAGACCCTGCCTTTTAAAAAGAGTTAACCTGGCTCAGGGCAATTTGATGAGAAAAAGCACATGTGTAGGCATTTTCTGGTAAAATGATAGAATGCGAAGGATAAAAAGAAAAATATCTTTCAAATGTAGAGATACTTGACACATATCCTGAGTTTCAGGCGAACAACATGATACAATGTTTGATCAGCGTGTGAAACGATCGCAGTAATTCTTGCTAACTTCCCTCACCATATGTAATTACAAAGATGTTCTTTCTTGTGATGAGAACTTTTAAGATCTATTTTCTTAGCAACGTTTAAAGTGCACAACACAGTATTATTGAGTATAATCACCATGCTGTCTAGTACATCCCTGTGACATTTATTTCATAACTGAAAGTTGGTGCTTTTTAACCTCCATCACCCTTTTTGCTGACATCCCAACTGGGAACTCTTTTCCTTAATGCATCCTGGCTGAAGGAACCGGCCAAGGGCCTTGCCCTGGACTGCATGTCTGACCCAGCTGACGGCTCATCCTCCTCGAAATTCTGTCACTCTGCTCCTGCACACCCATCGCTCTTAGTATCACTCCTCCATCATGCTTTGTAAAAACCCAGATATTTACATGCTCTGGATGTAAAAGTTATGTGTCCTTCAGCATGACAATTAGACCTCTAGGAATCAAATCTATAGAAATAACATCAGGAGGTAATGACAAATGGGGAAGAGTGCCTACAATGGCAAAAAGAAAAAAGTAAATAAAGGGAAACTTTATTATCTAGAAAAAAGTCACACATCTTCTGGGATATATTGAGGTATTATGTAAGCATTAAAGAGGATGGATATAACTAAATCAGCTGATTTGGTAGTGCTGAGCAAAAAAGAGATTTAGAAATACACACCTAATATGTTTATAATGTATCATATATATATAGTATATGTCTGCATGTGTAAACATATGCAACTCTAGAATTATATGTACATATATTTACATGTATAATAGCTTATATTCTGAAGCTTATATTCTATAGTTATGTGGGTTCCCCCATAATCTAAAGTGCTTGGATGAGCACGGTAAGCGTGGAGGAAAAACTGAGACTGACAAATACTAGATTATCATTGCATGTGACTATCTGGATAAAAGTGACCCAAGCGGAAAAATAAAAAATAAAAAAAGTTATAAGCCAGAGCTTATACAGTACCACATTTATATATGTATGTAAAATTCTATGTGTGTGCTTGAAGACGTTTTTAAAAAGTAAAACAAAGAATTGCAGACAGTATGCATTTTACTTCATCAAATATTAATCCTTCAACAACATGGTTATATTCATTGTAATTAAAGATATTTTACAATCAAATGTTTTCAATTACCGTGGGGCACTCTCTCAGAAAACTCATTCTCATTCAAGTAGTGGACTGTGATATCAGAGAATGATGAATTTTTAGATGCTGTATCTAGCGGTCATGGTCATCAAAACATTCCCACACACTCCTGACCTGTGTGAAGCTCACAGGGAGCAAGTGTGGATGATAAGGGCGCGTGGGAGACAGGCTTCCTTGTAAGCAGACGGGCTGAAGCAGGGCTGCCTGCAGACAAAGAGTGTGTTGTGCACTAGTGAGGTAAGTCAGGGGAAAGACAAACATCGTGTGAGTTCATTCACGTGGTACGTGAAAAAACGCAAACAAATGTACCAAATCAAGCACACACTTCGTTTACAAGACAAAATGAGTGGTTACCAGAAGGGAAGGGGGTGGGGGGTGGCCATTTGGGTCAAAGGGGTCAGTTATTTGGTGAAGGACAGAAAAGGACTTCTGGTGATGAGCTTAATGTAGTCTTTCAGATGCTAATTGACGTGGACACAGCCAATATCACGTGATGACGCACTGTTCCTTCATCGAATTGAAAAGCAGGTTGACATGTGTTGACAACTGCCTCAACCCCAGCTTCGACTGTTGTCAACACTCGTAAACTTGCTGCACCAAAGCCGTGCTCTTGCTTTCTTCTTCGCCCCGCACCTCCAGTAGTCTCCACTCAAAAAGGAGAAGGTCATTCTTCCATTTCTTCTGCTTCCAAATCTTGAAGCTCTTCCTCTTTAGCAGACATCTTGAAGAACCAGAAAATCTTCAAATTATACCCCGACTCTGAGGCATCTCACGCCCCTTTCAGTCATCGCCATTCTCATCGGGGACATGGCTGTAGCTCCTGGCTGCAGCTGATCCTGAACAACATGGGTTTGAAATGCGCTGGTCCACATACATGGGGATTTTCTTCCAAACAGATGACATAACCTTGTGTATCAGTAAGTACTGTACAGTGATGCAAACGTATTTTCTCTGCCTTATGATGTTCTTAACAATATTTTCTTTTCTCTAACTTAATTTTAGTAAGAATCCAGAATATAACACAGATAACAAGCAAAATATGTGTTAAGTTACTATTTATGTGTTCTGTTAAGGCTTCCAGTCAGCAGGAGACTATTAGTAGTTAAGTTTTTGGGGAGCCAAAAATTAGGTGGATTTTTTTTAAAAGGAAAGAGGCAGGCAGAATGAAAGTGAGTAGGCAGGCAGGCAGGAAGAGAGAGGAGGAAGAAACACTTTATTTTATTTAGTTGTTCGTATTGGTTGTTGAACTGGGACACAAATCTGGGTCCTTGGAATATATATGGACTGTGCTTCTTCGGAGGTGGCTGATGCAACCACTACTCCACCAGGGCATTCCTAATTAAGGCCAATGTGTCTGATGTCCTTTTAGCAAAAGGATATTTGTATGAAAGAATATCCCAGTGAGTAACTGGAGGGATTCATTCAACAGATACTTCCTCCAGATGCTCCAGGTCATCTCTGATTCTATCCATGTCCATCAGCATGCCCTTACCTGCTCAGCAGGCTTTCAAACCCTGCCCAGCTTTCTCAGGTGTAAGGACATACTTAGAGCCAAAGCACCTTGTTAAAGACTGAGGTGTGAATTCAACATCCAGTAAATGATAGCAGTGTAAACAGAAATGCTAGTAAAAATAATTTAAAAAACTCTATGCACTGCTGCTGGAGGAGGAGCCTGCTTCTGGGACCCACTCGCACGGAAGCTACGGCCTCATCTCAGTGGAGGGAGAGATCTGCGGACTGCCAGCCCAGTCCCACGTGGACTTGGGGTTCTGCTGCTGCCATAGAATATACTTTACAGGGAAACAACATCTGTTTCAGTAGTGGCTTTTGCTACACTTACCCACCTAAGTGGGGCAGATGGGGAGAGGACCCCTGCTGATTCCTGGGTGGGAAGAAGCAGGCTGTCTCTGCAATGATCACAGTGACTGGTGGTAAATAGGAGCAGATCAGGGACTCTCACAGAGAGTCTCGGTAACGCACTGATTGTAAAAGCAGCGATTTCCAGTGTCTTGAGAAGTGACGTCGTTACCACTTGTGTGATTTGTCTTTAGAACACTCTACTTTCATTCATTGAAACATACCATTGCATCTATTTTGGAAAATGTAAATTAAATTTTTATAGAAAAGCAAATGAAACTTAATACTGGTTTTCAGATTTCAAAATCAATACTGACTATACTTTTTCAGAATTTGAGAACCCACTTGTACTTCCAACAGACTCCCCATCTGTTGAGGAAAATGGGAAACACTTTGACGTAAAAAATAAGATCGATCCTGCTCCTTGTCTACATTTCCTTCCAGTCTTAGTTTTCACTGGGGCTTTGTCCCGTCACTTCAAGTATTGCCTTGAAATATTGTTGAATAAAGTAATAACCAGAATAAAAGTGAGTCATAACCCTTGAAATGTCCTTGAGAAGAATGCTTCCATTTTCCTTTGAGTTTCACATGATATAAACTGAACCCCATGTTGTTCAAGCAAGAAAGGTTTGCTGCTTCCCATAGTGGAGAAAGGCAGGGTTGTGTCAGAGAACCCTGTGTCATTGCTTGTTCTCTCATCTTTTCTCTGTGTTGATTTAGTTCTCTCTTATTGTGAGGAGGTTTCCTCTATGTGGAATGGGATGGGGGTGAGCAGAGAGGAGAAGGGAGCAGGAGACCTGGCAGCAGAGAGCTGCAAACTCTTACCATCCTAGCTGTTGTATGATGCATTTGGCTGGTATTGTTCCTGGTTCCTGAGAGAAAGTCCAAATTCTTATACTATTCTAAGGGATAGAAGTGGTTTTGTGATTCCTCATGTATTGCTGAGCCCACACCTGAGGTTATAATGAGGTGACTTATGGTGGGCCCCTAGATAACTTTAGGGTGGTCAACTTTAAGACTTTGGTTGGATGGACCTTTGAAACTGGAAACTCATGTGTGGGAGGAGCAGTTCTGCAAAGGGGAGGGCGTGTAGTGGAGACAGGGTGGACAGAGTGACAGAAGCAGCAGCTGTATTTCTGGCACCGACCCCATATACCGTTATGTTGTCTCTCAGCACATTTCAAAGACAATGAGTGCTCACCAAATGTCCATTTGTTCTTTTACGCATGCCAGCTTTCCTTGCAGTTAGGCTGGGTCTATGTGATGAGTTCTGGCCCCTGGATTATGAACAGGATTGATGGGAGTCAATTTCAGGGTAAGGTAAAAAGCCTGGACTCCTTCCCCATCCTCTTCTTTCGTCGCTGCTGTGATTTTGCAACCAAGGGTTCCAGATAGTGTATCCACAAGATGGGAAGGCCACCCATCCATGTTGGTCTTTATTGTGTAAAGTCAAAGAAATTTGGGGGTTGTGCCAGGTAGATTAATGCCCCCTACCCCTCAAAGATACTAGGTTCTGCTATCTTAGAACATGTAAATGGGAAAAGGGGTCTTTATAAGTATGATAAAGAATGTTGAGATAAGGAGATTATCCTGGATTATCTTTGTAAATCCCAGATGTTATCCTAGGTGTCCTCATAAAAGACAGGGAGAGGAAGATGGGACATACATTGATAAGATGATGGGACCATGGAGACAGTGATTGGAGTGATGTGGCCACAGGTGTAAGTTCTTGGGGAGGATTTTTTTCCTTGTCGCCTCAGTTTCTGGTATCTTTAAACATTTCTTAACTTGTGACAGCATACTCCAATCTCTCAGTCTTTGCATGAACCTCCCTTTCTTTTCTTCTTTTTAAAACATTTTTAGTATACCATTGCAGTAATATTGTTTGACAAATTAAAATAAACTCATATGTGTAGGTGCCCCATATGTGCAGTTTCCCCATTCCTCAGATCTGTGTCAACACATTCTGCCCTCCACCAAATCACCAAGTGCTCTTCACCATTTTCCAGTGGGTTCCACCACCCCTTGCCCCACCCTCTAATTCCATCTGCATCATTTAGCTGGTGAGTTCAGTCCATTAATGTCCATGTTGATTCAAATGACAGGATTTTATCTCTTCTAAGAGCTGTGTAGTATTCCATTGTGTATATGAATCACATCTTGATCTATTCATCTGAGTTAGGCACTTAGGTATTTTCTAATTCTTAGCTATTGTGAATAAGGCGGCAATAAACATGGGGGTGTACAAATCTCTGCGAATTAGTGTTTTTGTATCTTTCCGGTGAATACCCAGAAGTGGGATGGCGGGATCATATGGGGTTTCCACATTTGACTTTTTGAGGAATCTCTATACTGCTTTCCATAAAGGTTGCAATAATTTGCACTTTCACCAAAAGTGTAAAAGTGTTCCCTTTTCTTAGCATTCTCACCAATACTTGTTTCCAGATTTTAAATAACAGCCCGTCTCTCAGGTATAAGGTGATAGCTCATCGTTGTTTTGGTTTGCATTTCCCTGATGGCTAGTGAGTAGGAGCATCTTTTCATGTACCTATTGGTCATCTTCTTCGGAAAAATATCTCTCCAGTTCCTCTTCCCATTTTTGGACTGGATTGCTTGTTTTCTTGTTATTAAGTTTTATGAGTTCTTTGTATATTTTGGACATGAAACACTTATAGAAACATGGAACACAAATATCTTCTCCCAGGTAGTAGGTTATCTTTTTTTGTGTGTACGATGTTTTCTTTCACTGTGAAATTTTTCAGTTTGCTGTAGTCCCAACTGTTTATTTTTATTTTTGTTTCCTTTGTCACTGGACTTGAGTTCCCAAAGGCTTTTCTAAGGATGATGTCATGGAATGTCTTTCCTATGTTGTCTTCCAAGAATTTTATGGTCTCTGGTCTTATGTACATGTCTCTGCTACATGCTGAGTTAATTTTTGTGAGTGGTGTTAGAGAGGAATTGTCTTGCTTCATTCTTCTGCATGCGGCTGTTCAGTTAACCCAACACCATTTATTGAAGAGACTTTCATTTCTCTATTGTGCGCTTTTGGTTCCTTTGTCATAGATTGACTATGTGAGTAGGTCAGTTGCTGGTGATTCAGTGCTATTCCACTGGTCTCTGCTATTATTCCAGTGCCATGCCATTTTGATCACTATCACTTTATAGTAAGGTCTAGGAGTGTACTTCCTATGCATTAGTTCTTTTTTCTCATAACTATTTTGGCTATTTGGAGTCTCTTGTTGTTCCATACAAATTTTAAGATTTTTTTTTTTGTTCTGTTTCCTGGAAATAAGCCCAATGTATTTTAATGGGGATCGCATTTAATCCGCATATTGTTTTAGGTAAATAACCATTTTAGCAATGTTGATTCTTTCCAACCATGAGCCTGGATGCCTTTGCTTCTCTTTGTATCTTCTATTTCTTTTAAGATGAACTTGTCGTTTTCATTGTACAGGTCTTTTACCTCCTTTGTTAAGTCTATTCCAAGATATTTGATTCTTTTTACTTCTATTTTAAATGATGTGGTTTTCTTGATTTTTCTCTTCTAGTGTGTTTTTTGCATATAAAAATACAATGCATTTGTATGCAATGATTTCGTAGCCTGGACTTTACTGTATTCATTAGTCTAGTAGTTTTTTGACAGAGTTTTTAGGGTTTTCAATACATATAATATGTCATCTGCAAATAATGATAGTTTTATTTCCTCCTTTGCAATTTGGATACCTTTTATTTCTTTTTCTTGCCTAGTTGCTCTAGCTAAGACCTCTAGTATGATGTTTAATAGCAGAGGTGAGAGTGGACAGTCTTGTCTTAAATTCCTGGCTTTAAAAGGAATCTTTTCTTCTTATAAAGATGGCATTAAGGCCCACCCAGATAATCACATCTGCAAAGACCTTTTTTCTAAATAAGGTCACACCCGCAGTTGCTGTGTGAACATATGTTTTGATTATTCAACCCTTTAGAGATAGCAGTGTCTTTGTAGCAACTATGTGGCAGATGGTCTTTCCAAAATGTCAGTGAAAGACTTTAATGGGCAGTTGGTCTTCACTGAAATAATATATCCTTCAAGAAATAGAAAAACTCTCTTCCTTTTAGTATAGATGTTGGCCAGTTACTACCTTATGGAAAACATACAAGGTCTAGGACTGCCTGGGAATGTTATCCTGTCTAATAACTGCTTTCTAGGCCTTGTGTTATTGGTGTAGAATGTCATTGGGATATGTCATTCCAGTCTTATCTTTATCATGACGATTCGATTGATTCCTTTTATAAGAATGATGTACAGGGTAAGTACTTTATGACTCTAAATCCCAGGTTTCAAATACATTAAAGGAGATGACAAACATGACGTATTTGCTGTGTACTAAACTCAAACCAGAAATTGACTTGAAATACCATTCTAAATGTCATCAAATCTGAAATCCTTTGAATGGATTTGGTTCACAATTCTTCAAATTTCCATGACTTAAAAATTCTAAAGTGGTATATTATTTGTTCCAAAGAAGTAGAGAATATTGGAAAAGTACCTAAAGCTTTAAATTGTTTTGTAGGCGATTGTTTTTAGGTATCACCATTTAAAATGAAAATATTTGAAATTAGGGCCAACCCGAAGCCACACAGGGCCTCGGGATTTACGTGGGTGAGGTGGAGAGGACCGTGCCCCTCTGGGAACCTGCACCATTCCTGGCTCCGCCCCTGCCCTGGATTGCTGTGTAAGCTGCTGCCAGTTATTTAACCTCATCAGGTCTCATGTTCTCAGCAATAAAAGCAGAACGTTGAGTGGTTGATTTTTAAGATTCCTTCCTTCCTGCCGGACAGTCCTTTGATGCTCTAGAAGGGGTTTTTTTATGACAGACCACCCAGTGAGCTCTCTAGAGCACCCTGATCATTCGAACCAGGGGAGCACACAGCAGACCATTACAACACAATCATGAGTGAGAGCAGCCGACCAAGCAAAAACAACTGAAACAGAAACTTGGAACTGATGTTGATTTATCTCTAAGATGTGTTTTTCCATTTTCTCTGGCAAATTTACTCTCAAGTAGAATTAGCTGAAAAAGTATGAACTGGCAGGATGTGCACAGGCCCTTCTGCTTGGGGAGGTTTCAGACTCCAGGCCCGCTGGAGAGCGCTTCGCAGTCTTCACATTCACCATCAGCTCTTCCAAGGGCTGTGGCAGGGGCTGCCATCCCTCCTGTGCCTCTTTTTCACCAGGGTCCAGGCCCTTAGACTGACCTCCGCTCCAGGAGGACGTGCGCCCACCCCCGACAGAAGGAAAGCACAGAGGACGTTCATGGAAAGGAGAGTGAGTCTAAGGGAAATGGCATGCTCTTGATGGACTGGATGAGGGGAGCTGTTGGATGCTTTCCTAGGGTGAGCGCATTTGGCCAGTTGCTTTTTGCCAAAACAATATTCCATAGCTCAAGATTGACACGGCCTTCTAAGCCAGGCGCCTAACATACTCAGGCCCAGATGACTTCATGTGAACAGTGACAACTGGCTTTGTCATAACAAATAGCTTTTAGCAACAGTCCTGGCAGGCTTTAGGTTTTCTCTGCTTTATGGAATGGAGGTATGGAACCAAGGAACAGGAAGCTGTCCTTTGAGGAAAGAGTGTTTCGAACTTGAGAAACTTGGGGGAAATTAGTGTGATTTTTTTCTTTAGGGTATTTGACATCTCTTGGAGGGAAAGAGAAAGGATCCTAATCTGGTGGTCCTCCACTTGGAAGATCTCATGAGAAGATGGCTCTGTGTCCCTCTGGGAACTCTGAGAAAATGCCGGGCACATCCGGAAGCAGTCTTCCACGTGGAGTGCAGCGTGCACCCTCCTGGCAGCTGCAGGCATCTCCGCTACCACATACCCAAATCTCCAGGATGCAGCAAAACCAGGAAGATCTCCACTTGAATGAGAAAAGCTGATCAACAGGTGCCAACGCCAAGATGACAGAGTTGTTGAAAAGATCTCAGGCCCATGGTGACTGCCACCCCAATCTGGTCAGGCCAGTCTCCACAGCATCATCACAGTGAGGAGAGGACAAATAACTCAGGGCCAAGGTAATGCTCACATTGGAGCATACTGGGCAGCTTCCTGGAGCAGACTGTTGAGTTGGAGGTGAGGGGAAATCAGGAACCCAACCTAGACCCAGGTCTCTCACTTAGCATGCAGGAGAAACAGTTATCTGCAGAAGTTTTCCTGTGAGCTAGAGTACAAGTCTTTGTCAGCAGGGATATTCCGTCTGGAGAGAGTGTGTGTGCGTGTGTGTGTGTGTGTTCAGGATTTATAATCTAGTAAATGAAAGGTTTATTGTGATGCATAGACACCAAAGAGACAAATGAACCTAATCAAACAAAAATAGACTTTCAGAATCAAATTTGTGGTCAGAAGGAAAGGGGGGGATAGGTGGAAAATTTGGGAAAAAGGGGTCAATTATATGATGAAGAAAGAATCGGACAGTTGATTGGAACTTAACATTCTATTCAGACGTTGATTTTTGAGATGTTCCCCGTAATCTCTATGCTATTATGATGCACTTACCTTCATAAAATTGAAATGAAAAGTCATCGTTCCCAGTGCTGGGTTGCTGCATTCAGCCCCACTGTTTCTTTTTTTTTTTTTCTCTTGGCTTCCAGGGCCTTAGTATATACTGCACAGTCTGTAACATCTGATGGCATGGCCTGCTGCTGTCTGTGGCCAAGGGAGGGAACTTAGCTCCACGTTTTTGCTTTTTCTTCCTCTCATCTCTGATTTCAGGAAATTCTATGGTTAACACTGCCTGCTCTTAAAAACCATTCTTTACAGCTGTCTTATTTCCAAAATTAAACTTTTCTCACTAAGAAACTGATCTGAGTTATGTTTCTCATTCAGGCCATCATCCAGTTGAGAGTCCTTCTGACGCCTCTGTCATTTTGGTGCTGGTATCTGTTGATCATTCTTTCTCTTTCAAGTGGAGATTTTCCTGTTACTTGGTGTAACATATGGCTTTCAGTTGCATCCTGGACATGGGCACTGTGCTGTGATACTCTTGGTCCTATAAAATTGCTTCCAGGCAGCCACCCTGCTGCAGTGTGGTGTTTGGGTCCTGGTGTGAGTGGACATTCAGTTTCCTGCTGGTATTACCCCAGCAAGAGTGGAGCCCCCATGGACCCCACCTCTCGTACCCTGTTCTGCTTTCAACTGATGGGTGGAGATGAATCCAGCTCCTTGCTTGGCTCTCTGATACCAGGAATGCAATGGGGGCAGAGTTTGTCATCGTGTAATATGTGATGTGACTGGCTTTTGTCCCTGTCCAGGGAGGGCTGGTCTCCATCCTTGGGAACTCCCCAGTCACAGGAGCATCTTTGTTTATCAGGAGTCTTTGGGATCACATCTGAATTTATTCTGGAAGATGAGATGACTCAGTATGCTGGCTGTGTACCAGAATCCCCAAGCAATGGCTGGAGTTTGAGCCCGCTGACCTCTGGGAGCAGAAGGGAGCTGTGGAGTGAGTTGTCATGCGCCCTACGTATCTCTTCCTTCAGCTCCTCTCCTGACTTGTATCCTTAATAACAAAACTATAATCATAAACACGGAGCTTTCCTGTGAGTCATTCTAGTGCATTATCAAACCTGAGATGGTTGTGGGACCCACCTGATTTGGTCATCAGTGAGGATGACTCGGGAATCCCTGGAGGTGCCTTTGTCATCCTAAGTAAAGGCAGTCGTGTTGCTGGGGACCCTTTAAGTTATGATGTCTGTGTTGTTCTGAGAGGTCAGTGTCAGGATGGAACTGCAGTACAGAATATAGGGGGCGGTGAAGCATTACTAGCGTGGCTTTGCATTGCCTCATTCAAGCCTGTTGTTATTGTCCGATGGTGATGGTTCAGTTCCCCGATGGGCCTGCTGACGCTACCCCTGCAAAATCAGAGTGTCAACCCGTGCCCCTCACTCTGGCTTGTCTTCACCAAGTGTGGGTAGACGTTCATCTTCCGGTTTTACCCCTTGGGCTGTCCATGGTCTGCATCGTGACTGCCTCAGCTGCCTAGCCGCTAGGGTGCGCCCTGATCGTAGTTTATCAGCCAAACTCAGAAACTTTTGAGATCCAAAGAGGGGGCTGGCTGTGAGGATGTCTGAGCAACTGGCGCGGAACAGAACGTGTGGTCTAGGGTCTGTGTTCCTGGCTAATTGCAAATAAGAACGTTTTGTCACTTTCCTTCAAGCTCCACCCACACTTTTAGGAACACAGCTCTACCAGATGGTGACAAGCATTCTTCTCTTCTCTTCTCTTCTTTCCTCTTCTCTCCTCTCCCCTCCTTTTCCCTCCTCCCCTCGGGTTAAAGCACCCAGGCAGGGCTAGGGAAGATAACACTGGGAGTGGACACAGACATGGCCCCAATCTAAGGTTTTTCCTTCACATTTGAGGGACCGTTAGTTGACATCCTTGGAAGGTCAGTAACTCCCTTTAGGAGTTTGTGCCTCCATGTCACTAAGATACTCAGTTAGAAGCAAATGATGTTTCTGTCCATAGCTGTCTTGTCTTTCTAGGGCTCCGAACTTTCCCTTAAGATTATTTGGTGCTTATTGCAAAACTTGTTCCTTTTCTGAGTTCTGGCTGCGTCAGATGTTCTAAGGGCTGTCCCAGGATGGAACTTTACTGACAATATATGGTTACCTCCCAGCCCCTCCAAACCTGCTGGATCCTGATCACAAGCCTTTATCTTATGGCGGTTACTTATACTTCTCTGGAGTACGTACCAGAGAGGAGAGCCCCTTGCTTTTTCCAGATACAATCCTGTCTCAGATAAGCAGTGAAATGTGTGGACCAGTCAACTCCAGCTCCAGATCAACTCGGGGTTACCCGGCACCTTCCTTAAGTAGTCAATATGTACTGACCACATGGAAACCATTGCTGGTACATTTGGGGAAAAAGCAATACTTTATATGGTTATATAATGTTTAGAACCATCTTGTATGGAGTATATATTTAAATCAAAGCTTAAAATTTAGAGCAAGAAATAGAAATCTAACAGATGCTGACCAGCAAATACATCAGCTGGAAGACATTTGTGGACTAGGATATCTGGATGGCATACGCATACTTCTTTGGGTACGTTTTTGCGCCCTTGATGTTCAGGAAATGACCAGTCACAAAAGGTTATTGGCGTCGTTTTGAAGAGGCCAGTCCACAGTCAGCTTTGGTGTCAGGGAGGTAATGCGCTAGGTGCCTACACTCATGGGCTCTGGAGCCAGGATGCCTGGGTTTCAGTCTTGGTTCATTTAGCCTCTTTGTGTCTCAGAATCCTCATCTGTGTAAAAAAAAAAAAATAGCAACACCCACTTGGTCGAGTTGTGAAGCTATATCTGCCTGGCTTATATGCGCCTGGTCTAAAGTATTGAATTCTTACTCGTTAGCACCTCTTACTCATTTGAATGCCATTGCATAGTGTAAAGCAGTTTATCAATGCTCGTCACATTCACAAGTTGTTCAGCAGAGTACTTTTAAGAAGAAAAGAAGAACCCAGTGACTTTTAATGTGTGAAAGCTGACTGCATAAAACCTGCAAGGACAATTTTGTCAGAAGGAGGACAGTTGGAGCAAGAAGACGTTGCATTATCACATGATCTCAGCTTCAGGTGGGCATTGTAAGTCCACATCTGGATGGACTACCTGAAATTGATTAGAATGAAAATATTTCTCTCCACTTCCTCGGGGATTTAAACAAGTCAACTCTCTGCCCTCAAGAAGGGAACTTGGTGTTAGGTCGCTAATGGTTACAAATCCGGATTTTCTAAAGAAGTTTCATTTTTTAATTACATTTTGCGTTGTATAAGTTCCAGGAGGGCGTCACCGTAAATCATTATTTGTAAGTGAGACATTAAGCTCACCACCAAGAGTCAGTTCTTCCTTCACCATGTCATCCATCCCTTCTACCTGATATGCCCACCTCCATCCCATCCCTTCTCACTGATTTACGAATCTTGATTTCACAGGCTGTTAATGTGTACTGTGGCCGTAGCAAGAGGAAGAAAAAGGCTTGAGGAACAAAGAGGTTATTCTGGAGAAGCAAGACTAAACATTACCTTGGCATAAAAGTGGGAGAGATCTTTGAGGTCTGGTAGCACCCTAAAAAGGCAGGACCCCAGAAAGGCAGGGCCTTGGGATGTGGCCAAACCAGAGTTCTGAGCCTTGTCCACCCTTAGAAGAGATGAGATCCTGTCATCTGAATCGACATGGAGGGATCTAGAAGGGATGATACTAAATGAAACAAGTCAAAAGGAGAAAGACATGCTAGATGACCTCACTCATAGGTGGAATGAGAATAGACAAAACAAAGGAACAGACGACACATAACCAACCCTTGGACACTGAGGTTACGGAATGGGACTGAGGTTACCCATAGGGAATAGGACGGGGGTGGGGGAGCCCACTGGACACTGGTGAAAACACCTGGTGATGTGGTGGAGGGCAGGGTGAGTTGACCTATACCTGAGGATTGGGGAAACTGCACATATGGAGAACCTACACATATGAGTTTATTTTAATTTGTCAAAGTTATTGCAATAAAAAGAAAGAAAAATATGTACTGTGTCCGAACATGACACTCAAAGGCACAGGGGCCATGGATGAGAGGGACCTCAGATGTCTGCAAAGACACATGTCCAACAGGACACTCCAGCCTCCCATGTCCCACATGAATTTGCATAGATTTGCATTTAATTTTGCCCTTTGAAATTGTTAGACTAACTTACTGAAATCACTGCAGAGGCTAGAGGCAGAGCAGGCTGCTCCTCAAAGAGCCTTTCACATTGTTGAGTAAGCAGTTTATGAATGACCTGTAATTCCTACACGGTTGCTGCCTTCAGGTGCAACAAGGGGAAAACACAAGAGCAAAACTGAAACAGAGCCTTTGGCTTGTAATGGAGACCAGGACACAGCGTTTTCTTTTACTCTAACCAGGGCTCTATTTATTTATTTCGTTCCTTGTAAATATTCAAGTTTCTTTTCAACAAAGCTTAAGTCATTTTGTATCCCTACATCCAAATAAAGCCTTTTCGGGTCCTGGGGATTTGTTTCCACATTTTTCTGAAGTTGAAGCGAGCACTCCCAGGAATGATGGAAATGGGAAGGCAGCCGCCATCACACGCACTCACGCTGGTCCTGTGTCCTCAGGGGACCCCAGCTGTGGTGTCTGCTGGGGGGTCGCAGTTCCTTCTCACCCCTAGTCTCGCCCCGCAGCAGCGGAGCAGCAGGGCCGCGAGGGACGCTGTGGCTGTGCCGTGTCCCACCACGGCTTTCTCCTCTAGGGTGTGGGTCTCATTTTTGATCTTACAGAAACGCAGTATTTCAGCAATCTAAGTAAACACGCTGTTTCAAGTGTGCCGAGATTTGTTTTAATTCCAGAAGGCTATTTTTGTTAGAAGAGTTTTGAACATTTATTCAGTTAAGTGGACAATTTCCCCCTTTAAATTGTGGGGTGAGTTATCTTGGTTGATACATTAATGTTAAATAAACCACGAGTTTGTCAAATAACCCAGTTAGATCATTTCATTTATACAGGTGTTTTGTTTTGTTTTTTTGCCAGTTTTTTTTTTTTTTTTAATCTTATGTGTGTCAGTTTTCATGATTGAGATTGACCTGTGATTTTCTTTTCTCATATAGTCCTTGTCAGGTTTTGCTATAAATAGCCTATAATAATTATAATAACAACAACAACAATGTATTATTGGATGCTGCTTTTTAAAGTCCTTTTGACACCAAATTAATCCTCACAAAACTACAATATATTTGTACATGTATGTCTATATCAAAATCCTGTTTTGCATATGAGCGAACTGAAGTTGAGTGGCTTCTATGATTAGCTTGTGAATGATCAGCTCTGTATTCACACTCACTTGGTTTAACTGCAGACCCGTTATTCTTAATTAAATCCTTTGCTATCTCTTATCTCCCTCTTTTTTTCCCACCTACCTGTGTTATATTGACTCTAAAAAGGAGTTGAAAGGCAGTCCCTCATTTTCTACATGCTAGAATAGTTTGTGAAAAGAAATCTAATTCTTTGTTTTTCGAATGAGCTATTGATTGACTTTGTTTAATGCCTTTTTTTTTTTTTTTTTTTTTTTTTTTTTTTTTTTTTTTTTTTTTTTTTTTTTTTTTTTTTTTTTTTTTTTTTTTTTTTTTTTTTTTTTTTTTTTTTTTTTTTTTTTTTTTTTTTTTTTTTTTTGACTATTAAGGTATTCCATGTTATCTGAGCTCAATTTTGGTTAAGCTATATTCTTCTAAAAACTTGACTGTTATCTCTATTTTATGAATTTTATTTGTACAATTTTGTTTGTGAATGTTGTTCCTAACATTTCCTTGTATATTTTTTAATATTGACAATGCTTAAAGATATGCCTCTAAGTGTGTTTGTGGTTTCTCTTTTTTCTATATCAATCTTGTTTAGAGTTTTCTTTTTATTAGTTTTTCCAAGGACTTACTTTTTTCTCTCTCATATGCTTCTTTTCAGTTTCATAAAATTTTCTACTGATGCTTTTTGTTTTCTTTATTTTACTGCATTTGAATTTATTTTGCAAATCTTTTTCTAGTTTTCAGAGGTGTATTCTTACATCGTAAAATTTTGGCCTTTTTCTTTTTAAAGTAATGAATTTCTATCTAAGTTCTACTTTAGTTACATCCTGAAAGTTTTGATATGTAATGTTTTCATTGTTAGTCAATTAAAATATTTTCAATTTCCATTTTGATTTTTAATCTATAAATTATCCAGAAATGTTTCTTGATCTCAGACAGATGGCAACTTCAGTCACCTCTTACTTGTTTATTTTATCGGCAGCATGCTACAAAAAGTGTTCTGTATGATATCAATTTTTTAAATCTGCTGAAACTTGCTTTGCAGTACAGTAAGTGGCTAGGTTTATAAATACTGAGTTGCTCTTGGATGCAATAATCTATTTGCTCTTTAATTCAAACTTTTAGATTGTTTCATTTTTAAATCTTCTATGTCTTTATTGATGTTTTGTATACTGAGGCTCCAATGTCTCCGTACTATGTGAAAATCTATTGCAATAAAATCCATTGCAGATTTATTTATTTTTTCCATTTTTGCTTTCTATATTTTGAGGGTTTGCGATTAAGTGCATAATAGCTTAGAATTCTTTTAACTTGTTAGCAAATTAAATCTTTTGTCACTATGGAGTAACCCTTTTTGACAATGCTTTTTTCTCTAATGTATTTTTTTTTCTGAACTCACTATAACTACAATAGCTTTCATTTGACTAATATTCATGTTTGCATGTTTTGTTTTACTATTTTTTCTTTTAGTGTTTCTGTTCCCACATATTTACAATGTGTATTAATTTTAATTACTGAAATGTTTGTAATGTCCATATTTTTATATTACTTTGTGATTCCTATTTGTCCTGCTGCTGCCATGTTCCTTCTCTCCCCTCTTATCTTCTTTTGTACTGGTTCATTTTTCAATTTCACCTTTTTCTATAATGGTTAAAAGTTACATATTCTATTTATATTCCTTTCATGACTACTATAGAAATTTAATATGCTTGACTTGTCAAATTATAAAGTTAATCTTTACTAAACCCTCTTTCCAAAGAACATGAAATCCTTAAAATCTTGTTTCAATCACTGCTTTGAACATTATTATCTCATCCTTTTCCTTATTTTATGTATCAATATTTTTCTAGATTTGCCCATGTATTTTCTCCTTTCTTTGTCTTTGATTTATTTCTCTATCTCATTCTTTCCATCTGGAATAATATTCCTTTTTTTTCAAAAAATAAATGTGTAAGTATTGGCTGTAGTGAGGGTCTGCTGCTGGCAACCTTTCTTTTTGTTTTCCTTAAGCTTCTTTATTTTATGCTGGTCCTTCAAAGGCTTATTTGATGGGAACAAGCTTCTTTTCTGCTGCCATTAATTGTCCTTCTGTTAGTTAAAGTGATCTGTAACAGATGCCTATTTAGACTCTATCTATCAGCCTGGCTGCCTTCACACACTCAATCTATCCCTTTACCTAGATGGTGGGTTCAAAGAAATGAGAATAATCCATCCCCTTCTACTGCAAAAAAAAAAAAAAAAAAGTTCTTTACCCACGTTCAGAGAGCTGGAAATGCCCTCTCCTGAAAGAGCACATAACTCTGAAGCTCTTCTCCTCCATGCAGATCGGCCAGTAGGAGGGAAGAGTTGTCCTCATTATTTACTGCCAGCTGCTCATGCTGAGTTAACCTCAGAGAGCGTCCACTGCAGGACTAGGCAATGATGTTGGCTTGGAGGGGAGTCTCCAGGGATGTGCAGGAATATTGACATTTAATAGGAGGCAGGAAGACAGATGCTGAGCGAGGAGCACCGTCCGGGAAGGCTGTCCGGGTAGAGGAGACGAGGTTGATAATCTAGACAGAAGCTGCCGGAGGAGACGCTGGTGCTTGGTGGTGGGGTGGTAGAGGGCAGATACGTGCTTCAGTGCTGAGCCCTCAGCTGCCTCCGGGGTTCTTTCTCAGCTGTGTTCCTGAGAAAACAGTGTCAGATGAGAACTTTCTCCACTAATCCGGCCGCCCTCAGAGCTGAGCTCCAAACACTGCTCTCCACCTTCCTCCGGCCACTTGCTTTTCCAACCTCAGTTTGTAAATGTGCTTGAATCTTTCTGCTGGAAAGCAGCCCCACCCCCTCTACGGTTTCCATGGTAGCACAAAGTTCCCTTTAAAACGTTTGGAAAATGCCCCAAATCACAAGGAACTAAGGTAAAACCTACATATAGACTTACCCCTAGAAGATCACCTTTGACATTTGTGCATGTTATTTTCTGATTTATTCTCTATATTTTCTATCTTCTCTCACTCTCTCTACCCACCCTTCCCCCCACATACAAAATAAAGGTGATAGTGCAGATCTATTTTCTAACTGACCTCGTCTTCTCATTAAAACACCTTCACCGGTGCTGTGTCTTCCCATTTCCTTTCTCTCCTAAACTGTGAGTCCACCCTGTCCGTCCACACTTCTGTCTTCTCTGTCAGTCCTCAAACTCTGGAAGGCTGCATTCTTCAGCCCCCTACCGCTATCCTCCATTCCCCAGTCAACACCAACATTTTTCTTTCCTCCTCTTTTAAGCGAAATGAATGAATTAAAAACTTATTGAAGGAATAATGCACTACAACATTAGATGGGTTTAATGTGTGATTCACTCTAAGTCAACATCTGCGTATAAGGCATTAAGACACCGGTCCATATAATTCACCTCCTTTACCCGATTCATCCCCACCTCTTCCCTCCTGGTAATCACAAACTTGATTTTATAGACCAAAAGTCTATTTTGTTTGATTTATTTTGCTTGTTTGCTTGGTTTCTCTATGGGTCACCAATGGATGACATCTTATTGGACCTGCAGTGATAGTGTCTCCACTGGTCAATGGTTTCCTTAATTCACATGAAAATTCCACCTGCTTTCCTTTTTCTCTTTTCCTCTTGGAATACCTGTGTAGCTGTTGAGACAGCCTCGCTTGTGAAGTGCCTGTGGTCTCCATGCCTCTGTCCTTGGTCCTTTTTTGCTCTCCAGGCTCAGGGGTGGGGTGGGGGATGTCATGGCTCTGTCAGTAACTATACCCCCAGGGCAGACTTCCCTCCTGAGTGCCAGATCGCAGGTCTGATGTCCTGCTGTCCCCTCAAACTAACACGACTGAAGCAGAACTCCCCACTGTGTGGAGAGGTTTCCAAAGGCCAACCTGAAAAGTGGCCACCATCATCCGCCCACCTTCTTCTCCAAGAATCGCAGGGGAATGCAGGGACAGGGGTCCAGGAGGAAAAGGGAAACAGCTGTGAAAACAAGCAGCTAGTCCCCTGGCAGTTCCCTCCGAGGTAGGTGACAGAGCAAAAGTCACCGAAGGTGGGACTTTGCTGAATCTAGTATCAGAATGGCAACCGGAAGTGCTGGCGACAGCCTTTCCAGGAGGCCCGACGTGGACATACTCCGGGGTTTTGGGAAAAGCAGCCAGAGAACAAGGGCAGACGTTCAAGCAGCTCGTCAAGCACGGCTGGAGGAGCTCAGGCCAGAGCGTGAGGTCAGCGGGGCGGCTCCCAAGCCTCTTGATGGGCTTTTCGCCGGCACAGGACAGGGGCTCTCTGGAGCCCAGCTCAGGTGCAGGCTGAGGGCGCTTCCAGGTCTCCCCTCCTTTTTTCCATTTTAGTTGCAAGTTTGAGACTGTTTTATGCTTTGAGATTTTGGGTCATTTTCAAATAGAGCTGAGATAATTCAGTTCACTCTTTTTCTCTTGAGCCTTCTGAATTCTTGTCATCTTTATGCTTTTATATTTCTTTTTTTTTTTTTTGCTCTCAAAGGAAAAAAAGAAAGTTGAAAATTTTTGTATCAAGATCACTTTGATTCACAAAATAATACATTTAGCTTGCAGGGCCACTCTTCATGGAGTAGAAATAGCACAATGCCACCACCGAGTTTCCAACAGTCCCCACCTCTGTCTGCCACTTGCTCGCAGTCCCCCCTCTTCCCGTCTCATGACCTGAGTTCTGCTGTCAAGGCTCAAGTATTAGTTTTGTTTCTTTACATCCCATATAGGAGTGAACTCATCCAGTATTTGTCTCTTTTTTCTGACTTATTTTACTGAGTATACTCCCCTGGTTGCATCTGTTATTGCAAATGTGAGGATTTCATCATCTTTTCTTTACAACTTTTATCCCATTGTGTGCATGTGCACATGCACGTACCTGTGTCTGGCACCTTCTTTACCCACTGATGTGTGGATGGGCACTAAGGCTGTTTTTATTTCTTGGCTACTGTAAAAAGTATTGTGACGACCATGGGATGCATATATCTTTTCAAATTAGTGGGGGGTTGCATTTGGGTAGATACTCAGAAGTGGTATAATATGATCATACAGAATTTCTGTTTTTAATTATTTGAGAGATTGCCATACTGCTTTCCATAAAGGTTGCACCAGTTTATACTCCCATCCACAGTGTGAAAGAGTTCTCTTTTCCTCACATCCTCACCAACATTTTCTTCCAGGTTTTTGGATTAGAGTCATTCTCACAGTTGTGAGGTAATAATCTCATTGTGGTTTTGACCCAAATTTGCTCAGTTACAAACATCTTTGCACGTGCCTGTTGGCCACCTGTATGTCTTCTTTGGAGAAATGTCTGTTAAGAGCTGCTCATCTTTTTTATTGGATTGTTTGTTTTGCTTTGTTGAGTTTTTTTTTTTTTTTTACCCTTCTGGCCACAGGTCTCAGATTCAGGTCCACAGCTTTCATAGCCTGTCCTTTCACTGCCTGAGCCATAGTGGGGGGCTTGTTGTTGAGTTTTATGAGTTCTTTATATATTTGGGATATTAACCCCTTGTCAGATGTATGATGTGCATCTTTTCCTTCTTTAATGAGGGAATGTTCGTGAGAAGATGTTATAGCATTAAGATATGCTTCCTTGTAAATCAACCTTTGTATATACATTGTTTACCAACAGTTGAATTCTATCTTTTGTAGAAACATGGCCTCAGAAGATGTAGGAGGCTCAGAGCAAACAAAGCCTGACTGTATGTCCGTCCTGCATCCCTTATTCACTAAGGCATCAGTCTTACTGTTATGGCAGGGCCTCTGGCCTCCAGTGAGAAGACTGACAGCCAGGCACTCAAAAGGTAGAGAAAATAGCACTTCATTGCAAGCACAGGTGCTGGCACAGGAGCTGAGCAACGGGGGATCTACGGGAGCTCCTTTTATACCTAGGTAAAGATTCATCTTCTTGGCCACGTGTGGTTTTTACTGGCAACTCTTATCAGTTACACAGCAGCAGAGTCGGGAGGCGATGCTTGTGTGTCCTTGGTCACGGTAACAGGTTGCAGCTGCAGTCTCCCTAGAATTGACCATAGCTACAGCCTCAGTAGCACCATGGAAAATTCCTGGCAGACTAACTTTTGCATTAGGGAAAAGGTCTTCTACCATATTATCAGGTCAAACACTGGGTTTGACAGATAGAAGGAAATGTTTTCTAATGTCTGTGACTATTTCCTTACCTGCACAGAATGGATGAAGATGAGAACAATTCATTCTTCTGACATTCCTCTGCCTCTAAAGATATTTAAGGAAAGATGTCTTTGAACTACCTGGTAGGTAAATTTCTATAGAAACTAAATAATGATCCTAAAAGTCAACACTTACTTGTTGTTACCAAATCTTCTTTCCCTTCTTTTTGGATGGGAGACTCTGGGGCTTGTCAACAAATGGCTAAGAATGAATTCTTGAGGGTTAAAGTGCAGTTTTATAAGTTTATTAGAGACAATGGAAGAGACAGAAAGCGGAAGCAGGAGATAGAGTCCTCCTGAGCAGAAGGGCTGCCTTGCAGGCTGGGGACTGCTTAGATTTACACTCTGGGGAGGGGGCTTCTGGGTGAACTCCCTTTCCAGTGTCTGTAATTAGTAAGAGAGTAGGAGTCACAAGGAAGTTTGAAAGCAGAAGTAGTGGTAGGTTTTCCAGGAAACTCTCCAGGTCTGTGAAGTAGCCTCTGGAATTCAGGTGGTCCCAGCTCCTTGTTGTTTGGGGAAAACATTAGGTGGTGGAGGGATTGCATGAATCTTCCCAGAGGGTTCACAAGGTAAGTTTTTGCGTTTAGTGCTCAGGAACTGACTGGGCCTGTCGGGTGTGACTCACGACATTCCAAGGTGCCCCATGACCTTTGTTAGTCTGGAAGGTCTTGGTCTAAAAAGGAAACCCAGAGAATGTGCTTTGGGGCCTGACATTACCCCCTAGATGACACTTTTCATTCTTGCCTCTTTCATTTCTCTCTCTCTGCTTCAGACAATGTTTACTGGGGGTGGTGGTGGAGGGACACCCACCCGGTGGGGGAGGCAGTACACAGGGATTAGGGTCCGTGTGGGGAGACAGCCAGGGAGAGTCCTGTGCTTCTCATTTGGGTGCCACAGTTTGAATCTTCCAGCAGTTCCTAGAAATCAAAGGCACAGGGGGCCTCCTGCTGCAGGGGGTGAGGGGAGCTGCATTTGGCCTTTGTTTTGTCTCTTGTTTCAAGAATTCCGGAGAAAATGCTGAGAACACAGGTTCTTCAGTATCCCTGCCCAGAAAGGAGCTCCCACTCCATGGAGTTGTACTGGATTAGTTAGGTATTGGCTATGCCAGGGACAATAAGATTTTCCCCCATGGGTCAGAGGCGTGAGAGTCTACTTTGTCCCTTTGAAGGGTCTGCAACGCAGGCCTGTGATCTGGGAAGTGGGAAGTAGTTGAAGGCAGAGTTAGAGTCTGTTCTGCTAGGTGTCCACCTCCTGGAATGACAAGAAACAGAAAGTTCATTGATCCTGGTTCACCATGTCACAGTTTCCTTTCCTTACTTTAATAAGATTGGGAATAATCCCCTCTAACCATTCTACTTGCTCCCTGGCTCCCAGGGAGGTATCACCTGAGACCAACAGCAAGTCACAGCTCTGACATCAGCAGGGACATGGCCTTATCAGCCCTTTACCCAGGTCCCTCTATAAAGTGAGGATAAAAACAGGATCTGCCCAAAGGGTAGGATGAGACTAATGAGATGATTTTAATAACTGAGATATGATCAACATATAACACTGTATCATTTTAAGGTGTATAACATGCTGATTCAATGTTTGCATTTGCTCTTGCAAAATGAGCCCCACAGTAAGTTTAGTAACACTCACAGCATTCGTTCAATTAACAGTTTTCATTTGTTCAGTTAACAGTTTTTATTCAAGTCCTGAGAACTTTCAGGGTCTGCTGTCTGAGCACCTTTTCAACATGTATGAACGACGGACACCATGCTGTACGTGGCGTCCCCATGACTTACCTATTTTACAACTGGAAGTTTGAACCTTTTGCCCCCTTCACCCCTCCCCTCCCCCACCTTGGGCAGCCACCGCCCTCTTCTCTGTATCTATGAGTCTGATGTTTAAAAAAGTGAGGCCAGTGCCTGCTGTGTGTTCAGCATTTACGCTTATGATGGTGATTATTAGCATCATCGTCTTCATTCTAACTCGTTCGGAAGGCTAGGGCCAAGCCATTTCCACTGTCCGTTTTCCTGCTGACAGTTTTCAGTGATTCTGCATTTCCAAGCAGCAAAGTGCAGATGTCACTTGGAGAGCTGGCCAGGGTCCTCCCTTCCCGCAGCTTCTCTCTCTCCTGAGAATCCACCATGAGTTTCCATCACTCCTCCCTCTTTCCTGCCTCTGCACCTGAGCCACGACATCCTCTTTGCCTAGGATTTTGTCTTTCTCCCTGGGCCTCCTTCCCAGCTCCTGCGCCCCTGTCTGGCTACCTGGAGGGAGGGCAGAGTGCACTGCTGGCTTGCTGACCAAGGAGAGAAGAACCAGCAGGTGTTTGCCCTGGCCTGGTCGTTCATGAATTCAAAGCAATCTGCACACTTACATGCGATGCAATTCCCTCCTCTCCAAAGTGGGCAAGCAGGACATTCCCGTCCCCCACATTTAGTGTTAATAGTAGGTTTAAATGATGCCAACAGTGGGAACTTTTTGTGGGAAGAAAAACAAGCTTTGCAAGTATACAAAAGATCATCATTATTGTAACAGACAGGATTGAATGGGAAGAAGGGGTCCAAGATGGATTCATTACCAGACATAACCAGCACCAGCTTGAAGGTCTGCTCTGCCCTCCTCAGAGTCTCTTTTAACTTTTCAACCACCATCTGTGGCAGGGCTCACAGAGGTGTAGGAACTTTCTCAAACCCCAGTGGTTGCTTGGCAATAGATTCATAGACTAAGGCTCCAAATTGAATTTGGATCCAGTGGGTTCTGGAACCTGGGTTCTTTGATGTCACCTCCTGTCTCCTGCCTCCGGGGTCCACAAGTGACGTCAGTGGTGTGAGTGTACAGGGTTTGAAGTGGCCTCCCCAGGATGGAGGCTTCCAGCCATGGCAGTATCTGACTGACCGCAGGAGCTGTCTTCAGAACACAACTGCACAAATGCAGCCCCGGAGATGGGATTCATTAGGTCTTGGACTCTGCATTTTGAAAAATTCCTCCAGAAGCTGTTTGTTGTTCATCGCTGTTTAAAACCCCTGCTCCAAAATTTTAATTAGTTGAGCACAAGCTGCATTCCAGTTTTGTTTTTTTTTTGTCAGGCACCAGGGAACAGGCATGAATACATCTGACTCTTATCCTCAAGGGTCTTGTGCTTTAGAAGAGAATTGATTATATGGAATCTGCAGCATGGTAGCAGGCGTGAGTGACCTTACGTTCACCTGCGTGGGGCGGTGGAGAAACAAATGCTTGACTTTGCCCAAGACCTCGGGAAAGCTTCTGGAAGGAGGTTGACGCTAGAGTAGAGGCTGGAAGGAGGAACAAGCATTCACCATTTGGAATAAGTGCAGTGGTGACATTTATTAAACCTGGGACAGATCAGTTCAGATTTTGCTCTTGGAAAATGGAGATTTTAAGAAGGATGGATTAGAGAGGCAAAACTTGACCTGCAGCGATTCAACCTCTGGTTCAAAGGGCCTTCTGGTCCAGCTCTGCTCTCAGTCACACGTGGACCCCTCCTCATTAGGATCAAACCACAGAGAACTTAGGTCATCCCTTCTGGAACTTTCTCTCAGACGCTTCCTACTTTCTGTGGCTTCCATCCCCTTCCTCACTCACGCTCCCACCAGCTCTTCCTGGGCCCTCAACAGTCCCCTTCCTGACAGTTCACAGTTCCTTTTCTGACCTCCTTTTCCTCACCACGTGGTCTGGACCCTTAGTCGTTTCAGTCACACGTTGGCTAGTGTGTCCTCTTTGCCTACGTACAGAGGAGCATTGAATGGCATTATTCTGGGGAACTCAGCTGCTTTATCTAAGAAAAACAGTCCAAGGATGACCAAATATTAGAAGTAAGGGACCAGACAATATTCTGTCAATATCAACACATTTTGAAATACAGAGTTTGGATTATATTGGCATGGGTTTGTAGAAGAGGCACAAAATCTGAATTATTTATTTAGACAATTATTTGTCAAATGCCATCATTTACCTCCATGCAATCTTTGTATTTACGTTTCTGTTTATTTCAAGCTATGCAATTCGGTCTTGTTCCTGCGCAGCTGGTCATGAGTCATGAAGCTGAAAATTAAGTGTCACCTCACAATTGACGAGATAATATATGAATTTATTCCAAGGATTCCTTGAAGAGCAAATAAAGAGAATTACTCCTGTTCTGTTCCACAGTCCTGGAGACTCAGAGCCAAATTAATTTCGGTGTGCTAAAGCTAAAATCCTAAAACAAGTCCTGAAGACATTCTAGCCAAATCTGAATGATTTTCCTGGAAGTCTGGTTGGCTTGCTAATGATGCCATTCTGATTTAATAATGCAGACAAGACTGAAGCCAGCAGTCCGACTGCCTGGCCCTCTGGTCCGTGAGCTTCGAGGTTGCTTCGTCTCTCACTATCTAAGCCCCTGGTTCTCTTACCTCTGGTCCCTCGGCCTTGTGCCTGCTCCTTGATCACATTTCTTAGTGTGCTTATTTTAAACCTTTCCTGGGCTGCCCAACCCCTAGCCCTCACCACTGCTTGCTCATTGCTCCCACCTTCCAGAGGAAATGGCTGTGGGCCCCTGTGTTCCCCTTTTTATATCCAGTTCCATGTTTCTCTGGATCTTATTTTGGTCCTCTGCCCATGCATCTCAGAGAAAGAAACTTGCCTCCCCTGCAGGGTCAATTTCCAGGGAAATCCACCCTGTCTTCTTGCATTCGCTTTATCTCCACTGACTCTGAAAATGCCCTTTTCCCCTCCCATTCCTCTCATCCCTGCACTGGGCCATCTGCTTTTCCAAGAGTGACTCTGACAAGCTGGCTGCTGCCTCCATCTTCCAGCTGGTGAGTGTCTTCTTCTCACACCCTTCCTCCCTTGGAGACCCCCTGAGCCGTTACCTCCATGTGCCCTTAGCATCCAAGTGCTTTTCCGTTAATATTTGGGTACATCCTTCATCTGTCTTTATGACTTCAGTCTGGTGTGTCTTCTTGAAAATTGACCATCATGAAATGACAGGCTCTTCAAGCTCATGTGTTACTTCTGAGTCATCTTGTTGTCTTGTAAAGTGCAGTCTTTGCTCAAAGACTTTACCTCCTCCTGAGAATTCTCCTGGCTTCCCACCTCCAGCATTCCTGATTCCCCTCTCCCCTTGCAAACAGTGATGATTTCAATTTAAAATAAGGTTGATTTCCAGAATCATTTCCCAGTCATTTACAAGCCTGTCGCTGAGTGGCGGGGGTCAGCACAAGCCAATCAAGGAGCTCAGGGACACAGGACAGAGCTATGGGGAGCTCGCTACAGAACCCAGTCAACTGCACGGTGCTTTGAGTCCAGGGTGATTTGATAGGGTCTGTAGGGAAGCCCTGGACAGGAATTGTGGGCTCCGCCCCTCCTGGGGGCCTGAGGAGTAGAAGGCCTCTTGGCTGACCTCCCACAATAGTGACGTGTGGACTAGCTCGGCCTGCCTGCCGTGGAAGACGGTGGTGGCTTTGGGCTGACTCTGACCTTGACGTCAGGTCACCAGACATTGAGAAACTGCCCAGCATTTCAGACAGATCTTCTTGGGTAACCTGAGGCCTGGGCCTTAACATAACTGCAGAGCCCATCGGGCGGAGGGGAGCCGACTCCCTAAGCCACAGTCTCGGGGGACCATTCGATGCAGTGAGAGGCAGAGCACCCTCCTTCTACTGAAGGAAAAGATGCAGGAGAAGCAGGCGGGCCACTGAAGGTTGCTGGGTGCACACAGGTGCTGAGGGAGGGGCACCTTCTTGTGCCCCACCTGGAGACGCTGAGGAGCCACCCTGACAGCTGCGACTGGGACAGGCCAGTGGTCCTGCTGTGTCCACACAGCAGGGTGACAGCGGGCTCGGCTCCCACGTGATACAGCCACCGGCAGCAGCTGGTGGGAAGCTGGGGACCTGCAGGGATCAATAAAGAGGAAGCTTAGTTTCCATGATCAGAGTCTCAGGGGAAAAAACAATGACCCAGGTGCCTGGAACCCTAGGTACCTGCCCCGCAGGGTAAACCTTGGCTGGGGGGG